>VZRF01013935.1:225390-264690 GCA_013396875.1 Vireo altiloquus | reverse complement strand
TTATTGTCCTTTTCCTGTGTGTTTTGTTGTTTTGTTAAATAAATAGTCTTTTTCCTTTTTTTTTTCCCTTCACTTTCCTCTGAGGACATTTTTCTTTCTCGAACCTGGTGGGGGGAGGGGCCTGCTTTCCATCAGGGGATATCCTCCTCTGAATTTGTCTCAAACCGGGACACAGTGCACCAGAACTGAGCGAATTTCAAACACTATCAGAGAATACAGATTAAAATAAATGTAAGATCAAGAATTTGTGAAAAGGAAATTTATCAGAAGATGTAGAAGTTCTGGAACTGCAGTTGGGCAGCTGCAAACAATTGTAAAGATAATGTGAAAAGGGGAGGAAAAAGGTTTTCTTCTAGATTAGACTAAAAAGAGTAGATATGCAAACCTAGACTAGGAGACGGCTGAGCGAGTAGCCAAAGCAGATTGCTTCATGTGACATCTTCAGCATGTAATTATTTTCAGACACATAGGGTAGTCCTGTTCCTACAGCACTCACAATCAAGAGTACAGGATTAAATGTACAGCTACTTTGACTTTGTACTTCTACCTCAGCTACCAAAAGCACAGAGGACGGAAAGACACATAAAACACCTGATCTTTGTGTAAGCACACAGAAGTCTATTTTCACAGAATAAAATATTAAACCTTGAGAACCTTTTTCCTGTTGTTTCATGTCATGTCCAACATTTACCACACTGGCACTGCATGGCAGTGATGGGGATGCCTGTTCTGTTTCGTTGTTATCTGGAAAAAAAAGAAATCTTATCAGCTATTTAGCTATTTTATATGTTGTAATACTCATCGAGCTCACAGGTATGTTCTGGGGCACCAACTGTCTCCTTCACTGGACTTCAGAGTACCCATATTTGGCAAATGGAATCTGGCATGAGGGGCCCAGAAGAAATATCACATTTCAAAGACATTTTCTTCTGTTAATGCTTTGCCTTCTCCAGTGAGTTTTCAATGAAAAAACCAACAAAAAAACCAGCACAACTATCAGTACCTGCATTTCTATGACTGAATGAAAACACATGTAAATATAACATTCTTTAGCATTCTTGCAATAATTTCTTCTTTTTTCCTTCATGCAACTCAGAAAGCTGACACTGGAAACAAAAATGCTACAGACTTGGAGACCAGAACACCCGGCACACTTTTCATATGTAGAAAACCCCTCCTACCAGCAAGTTCCACTAGGCATGTTTCTGCCTCTCAGATGTCTTGAACACCTGTTGGCTAGAGAAACAGCATTCTGAACATTTCATCTTCTTGTTAAAGGTAGGAGTGAGAGGATGACATACAGGTAACATGCTACTGGGTCTTTGAAAACCTTGTGCAAGATGGGGCTCTGTTGATTATTTGTGATATACTTTCACCAGCATCAAACTATAACACAAGCAGCTGTTTCATGCTTCCAGCACCTGGGCAGATATCTTGTGTTCAAACACACTGACTTTTAAGATCTGGCACATACACTTAAATATGTGCAGATTATGTAAGATAAAGATGCACTAATCTCATGTCATCAGCAGCAAAATTAATACTGGTCTTTGGCTTCTGAACATTTTACACATGCATCGTCAATACCCTATCAGCCTCTAAATATAGGTTACTCCTCTCATACCTGTAGCTTGTAACAAGCAAGAGTAAAAGGAGATGACATTGGTTATGCTCATCAAGGAGAGTCTTTCCCTGCTTGCTTTTCAATGCAGCTCTCACTCTTGAGCAAGAATAAAACATTTGCTGCTTTTTTACCATTCAAAAATTTGCAGGATCAAAGTCTTGAAACAATTCAGCCAGAAGTGCAATCCAGGACATTACTTTCAACACTCATTTTGAAAATGTAGCAAATAATATCACTGTGTCTACAAGATTAATCAAACCAGAACAGACAAAATTCCACCCTCATGTACAGCAGCTCCACACAGCAGCTCTGCTAATAGCTATCCAGAAGATTCTGGCTCATTTTATTTGCAGTTTGCATTTGAGAAGAAAAATGTTTCAAGCCAACTTTACAGCAAAGCCAGTTTTAATTACCTTTGGCTGTGGTACTATCCATTGTTTGGAATAGTAAGTCCTTTTCAACAGGAGCACTGAAATCCTCCTGGGATGGAACACGATTTTCCTGCTTAAGACCTCTTCTGATCAAAGTAAGCCGAACCGTTTGTCCTGTGTGCCGCAAAACGTCAACTGCTTGCTGGTTAGTAAAACCCTGAAGATTTGTTCCATCCACCTGCAGGATTAAGCAGCTTTTCAGTTCACCCAGGAAGAAAACGGTCAGGGCAAAACAATGTGGTGAGCTCTCAACTCTGTTAGGCTAAGCCAAAAGCAAGTGGAGGGGCAAGAACAAAACCTGTACAACTTTATGTAACTGGATATGCTAAGCACTCCCACAGGAGCACCCCACAGCTAGGTGACAACCAGCACCACAGCAAAGAGGGGAGGAGTGCCCACCACGGTGCAGCCAGACAGATCTGCTCTGCAAGGTGGGAGAAGACAGAGCATGTGCTGTGCAGGGTGTATTGTGCAGCCTATCTGCTCAACCACTTCAGCCATCCCTACCTCCAAGGAGAAAATACTGGGTGAATAAACCAACACAGCCATGGCTAGGAGTTCTGGATAGACAAGAGTAAGGAGACACACATCGATCCACTGTGGTATAAAGACTTACACAGAGCACTCATTCTGAGGTCAAGTAAACTTAGACATAGAGAAGTCTACTCATGAACACTTTGAAGTCCAATTTCCAAATAAAACACTGTTGCAACAAACCAGATGTTATTCAGTTGTTGTTGTTCATCATTTCATATTCGGTATGTTGTTCATAATTTTAATATTTTAAAGAATAAAATTTTGGTCTCCACTGTGTGAAACTATATGATTACCTCATTAACTCAGGTTTTTTTCTGAAATCTAAAACTTTGGCATTTCTCAATTCTATTCCATTATCTCTAGCACCCACCACATTTTATTCTTCTCCCTGCAAACTCCTAATATCCTATTATTTCTACATCTACCCCAGGGTGCCTTAAATTTCTTAAATATTTCTTACAATGCTATGTTCCTTGACTCCTACCCTTTGTTTCTGACTATCTACACAACACATATACTTCATTATTTTAATTCCTCCTACATGAAGAATGAAATCCCTGGACCCTTATAATTTGTAATCCTTCTCTGAAATTCTTCTAAATATAAAGTCACTAAAAATCAGATGGAACTATATAATTTTTCCTCCACACACACTTAAACAAACCATATTTTAAAGAAAGTTTATTATTCTTCTGTGTCTGAAATCACTCAAATAATTTTCCCCTTCTGCATCTCCAGTAGAAGAAGAAAACAAACTTTGGAATAATTCATTTTGGCTATTTGTACTCAGCACACAAATCATTACAAGAAAGACATATACTTCCACAAACAAATATGTGGGCCCTTTTGGAGAGAGGCCACAACCTGTTCTTAGTACTGTCTTCACACAAATCCAAGGACAGATCTGTGAGAGACTCAAAAATGCACTCCCTGTAATCAGGACCTAATTTCCACCACACAACCAACAGTTTATGGATGAAAATATGTTCTTCTTTCTCTGAACACCTAAACTTTATTGACACACTTTTAAAAATCATTTTGATTTTTAAACAGCTGCCCAGTTTGAATCAAACTTTGAAATTTCGCACTTACTAACCTCCTACTCATAAGGAGGATATATAATGATATATTCTCACATACAAAACAGATTTTTATTAAAAAATACAAGTTACATGCAGGTAGCATGATCAGAAAGAATGTGATGAGATACTCTGTTAGAAAAGGACTCAGAATTGCAACATTTATCCTAAATATTTTAAACAAGTACTAAATGAGCATTTCTTCTCAACTTAAAGAAGTAGAGTTTTGTAGACAAGTGATTTCACTTCTTCCTTTGTTTACTTACAACTATAATTTGATCTCCCACATGGATTCTCCCATCATGTTCAACAGCACTGCCTTTTGTAATGCTTTTCACAAAGATACCAGAAGGTTCTGCGATGAAGAAACAATGAAAATTAAGTTAACTAAGTTATTAAGAAACAATTTTAAAAATGCAACTAAAGGCACCAGTCAAAGAAAGGAATAAAAAAAGGAAACACAATCTGTAAATAAGATAATAAAAGAATCATAAGAAAGCAACGATTTAAGATAAACATATGCATTATTATTTTCTTAAAGAATGAGCCAGATTAATGTCTGCTTGCATTGGAGCAGATTTCATCCAAAATCTTACAATCTCAAATTAACAATTGTTGCTGCAAAACAAGCGATATTCTAATTTACTTTAATCTAAACATTGAAACCAACATTGACAAAAACCATATCTCTGACTTTTGGCAGATTTGGACAGAAAATTCAGCTTGAATATACTAATCTGGTAACTTCTGAATTTTCTATGTACTTAATAACCATTTAAGAAAATGCATGTTTGGATAGGCAGATTGAGAAAATTATAAGTAAACAAGACTGTATTTGAACCAGCTTTTAACGGCAGTTATCAGTATTTGATAAAAAGAACACAAAGTTTTTAAAACTCCAAAAAAACAACAAAATGAAACAAAATGAAACAAACATCAAAACAGTAATATTTTAGTTACTGACTACTTACTACTTTTGAATCAAAAGGAAAAGTAATATACAGAAAACACTTAGAGAAGGGACATTTTACTAAAGGAAAATATTTCAGAAAAAACACACTTTTCCTTGAAACAACATCAACAGCTCAATGAAGTGAAAATATATTGAGTTCCTACATGCACATTTTGCACATCTTACATTAAATCAGGAAAAATAACAGCGTAAACTGGCATTCTGATGGTCACAGGCCTGTAACACTGGCACTAGAAATCTTAACAGCATCTACTTTCTCTCAACAAATGTTCCCACTCTGTTAAATGAATATGCTTGATGTGAAGATAATCCACTAAAAAATGCATTTTAAAAACTGTCAGAGCCCTTGCAGACCTCGAGCTAACTTTTTACTGGCCCTCAATATGGCAAAAGCTATAAGGAAGGAGGGCTTATTCAATTCAGCTTAGAAAAAAATAAGATTACATATACATTTAAGTCACCTCATTGACAAGTTTTTGTTTTTGTTTTTGGTTGGGTTGTTTTTTGTTGGTTTTTTTTTTTGTTGGGGTTTTTCTTTGGAAGCGGGGCTGGGATTTTTTAAGAAGTTGTTTGCCCAGGTTTTGTGCATAATTACATCACTGGTCCTCCTAACTTCCAAGCATTTTTATATCCTTTAACAGCTGTACGATAACATGACAAGTTATTTGTCATTCACAAAATTTCAGCCATGGTACTTGCTGTCCAGTAGTTTTATTGCTGCTTCCTCTGATAGTAAAGTTGTTCTGTAACTGTTAAGTCACAAAACTGAGTTACCTATTTAGTTCCTAAGAAAAGAACATTCTTCAACACAGTTTACATGCAGCACAGTAATTTCAAACTGAAGAAAAGTGATACCCAAATACTAAATCAGTTGAAATATGCTCTCAGATCTATCACATGTTCTACATCTTAATTTGTCTTTTGAGGATTCAACTGGAAGCTGCTAAAGAGTAGACTTCTACAAGCTGTTACTGACTGTCATGCGGACTCCAGTTTCTTTAATCCAGCAAATTATAGGTATAAACTGCCAATAAAATGGAATGTACCTATCCATACATTTTCCGAACAATATACATGTGGATACAAGTTAAGCCAACAGCTCTTTGAGAAGTTTTTATGACACATTCAACAAACACCCCTTCCTAGAAATACTGAATTTGCCAAATTTTCCCTAGGGAGGCTTAAAATAGCTCTGGATCGTTTTTCTGAAAAATGTAGTGGAAATTACAAAAATAAACAACATGAACACTTCCACATTTATTTATTTAAATAAGCATATTAAGCATTTATTTATTAAACATTTATTATATCAAGAAGTCAGTAAAGAATTCTTGATGTGCCAGCCACGTTATACACATTGTTCTAAAAACTAGTAACAATACCTCTTAAAACTACTCAGAATTCTACTGTGTTGTCTTCAACAACACAGTTTGTAGTTCCAACAAAAAGGGCTCAACCTATTCTACAATTGTTTTTCAAAAACACATAAGCACAAGCTTTAGCCAAAAGTGAAGATAAAAACTGATTTGAAAATACTGAGGTGGGATTTTACAGTATCAACTGCTTTTATTCTGAAAATCCTTTTAGAAAAGGAAAACGATTCTTTTTCCTTTACAAACTTCAAACAGATTTTAGATGGTTAAGGACTCTTTTAGGAGAAACTATACCAAAATTAGGTCCTTGATGTACATACACCATAGTATGCAACAGATTGCATAGTAAAGTGCAGGAATTGACAATTACCTGACGCCTTGTCTCCAATGTAACCAGCAATAGTTATTCCTAAACCCTGGTTGTTTTTAGTGAGTTCAACATTGTATTTCTCCCCATCTTCAAAGCTATCAACAGAAGCATCATCCTAATAAGAAAAGCATGATTAGAAAGGAAACTTTATTTTCTTAAAAAAAACCCCACACTCTTTAATGTCAGTAACACACAAAATTAGATACAAACAAAAAAAAAGGAAGTATGAAATTTGTTTATGTTCTTATTTGCTGTTCATCAAAGAAGCAAGAAATAGGTAACATTCCTCATGGTTAAAGCAATGCAGGGCAGGTCATGTCCTCCCCACCTCACTGCTCTTGGATATTGCCTCTAACCTATCAAATCTTTATTTAATGTCTAAAATGACTGATGAAATTTAAAAGAATTGAACAATTAATTTCTTGTACACTAAGTTACATATATATGTATATGAATATGTAGTTTGCTGTGTTTCTGGGACCTCCTCAGAACTAGAAAAGAAGAAAAAAAAATCCAAATTGCATTTTGCATTCTATTTGTTTTCAATTTGTGTTCATTGACTATATGTATCTTTTTAAAACTTGCCAACTTTAAAATATACTAAGCTATCACTAGTGAGGCAATTACATTTCTTGCTTTTGAAAGGCTTAAAAACGGTGTTTTAGCACATAGAAGTTATACTTCCAGCTAGCTATCTCCACTAATACCTGCTATAACTCTGAATTTCAGTAACAATGAATTTTGGGACTAATTAATTACTTGCTGTTAATGAAAGTGGAATACATATTAAAATCCTATTTTAACAATAGGGAGTTTGTATTAAAAGTTTGTATTCTGTCCTTTCTGCATGCCAAATATTTCTTTTTTACTTGCCAATATGGTGAGTAGGCAGATACTAACTAAACCCAGTTTGACAAGATAAGTATGCACCAAAAAAGACTTCGAGAGAGGTTCTGGCTACTTGCCAAACAAGAATCTGACTTGAGCTCTTTATCCAAACAACTCGACCAGAAACCGAATTAAACAAAAGAAAATTAAATTTCTACTGCATTAACCATCTCTCTGTTTGAAAATACAGGATTATTTTGGCCACAGCTAATGCCGCTAAGAAAAGATCCAATTCCTACAGCTTCATGAATTTTTACAGGATAGACATCTGCATGTAATATGACAAGAAGTGCCCATTTTGCAAAGCCATTCTGGTCTCAACAGAAGTTTTAAGAGCATCATGGAGGCTCCACCCACACTGTATTTGATTGGAAGAAACTAAAAAACCAAACTAACTGTATCACCATTTTCACTCCAGACCCCAATCAATGAGTTTTGCATAAGTTAAAAGGGTGGTCCTTCCAAGAATGTGACTTTATGCAGGGAGAAGCAGTTTAAAAGTAGCCTGCCTCCTGCCAGGAGAAAAGTACCAGGAAAGAGGTGTTGAAAAGTATGGAAATTGGAAAGGTGGCAAAAACCTCTAACTGTGCCGCTTTGCTGCTTTGAGCTAATTCGTCAGTACTAGAAATCATATTTATTCTGCAGGTGCAGATACATCTTTTAACTTTGCATCGTATAACCTCAAAAAGGCAAATACCACAGAAATATATACAGATTAGATTACCAAATTCAGCTTTTATTTTAAGAGATGCATTTCAGGCAAGTAATACTAGGGATAAGTGTCAATCCCTCTATCTAAAATGCAGAAAAGTTTTATATCTCTGAGTGCTGTAAACACACAAAAGTAACAGTCTGTCTCTCCTCTCTGATGCTCAGAAGCCTCCATGTTAAAATTAACTTTCTTTGCAACAAAACAGGAGATGAATATATGTTAGATTTTCAGAGATATCACTACAATGGATAGAGACAAAATGATGGTATCACCCTCATAAATTGCTGCACAACAATCATGCATAAATTGCAAGAATTTTTTCTCTTCTGCCTTTACTTATCTCAAACATTCTTCATAACTGGGAAGAAAATGTGTAGAAAAACAACAAGAAAAACTAAAACAAAAAATTCTAACTAGGGGTAGGCACAAAACCAACAAACTTTTCTCCTCGCAATTATTTACTTCACATATTCACATTTCAATATATCTGGTCATAGCCATATGTAACAAAACAGTACTGTTTCTGACTCCCATGAAATCAGACTCTGTTACAAATATACAAATGACCTATTTTGTAGAGGTTTTGAGCTGACAAGTCATGATAATATTTAGAGCATTTTTAAGTGGGTGACAGTTGTAGAGAAGTAACAATACAGAGTACAATCATCAGCAGGAGAGTAATGGTAGCAGCTGGCTGACTTTTTTTTTCAGAAAACATCTAGCAAATGAGCAATGCCAGGTGATGTAGGAAAGAATTAGCGCCTATGTGCTGGGTGGCACAGGGAGGAAAGTTCTGATGAACAGATGAAATTATATGGAAAGAAAAAGGGCATAGAGACAATAGAAATGCTAAATAGTCAACTAATTCTGTCTGAAGAAAAGACTGCGTTGCTTCAGTTGTCCCAATGTAATAACATATCCTTACAAGTAACCCAGAACAAGTTGTTAATCAGATTATCTTTATGGAAGTCCTAAGCCTTAATCCCAAAAGTCTTCATGAAAACAGTTCCTTGCACTGCAGTCTCATTACATTTAAATTCTTCCAGACTGTCAGATGAGAACAGCGCTACTGGGAAAGAAAATCCTAGCTTTTGAGAATATAAACACAAAAGGCATTCAAGTAGCTGTTAAAAAGAAAGGAAGTCTGCAATGGGTTACATATGTTCACTGTTCCTTACCTGTTTCTCTGGTGTGGGGGTGGGTACTGGTGTACCTGGAGGAACTGCTGGTAAAGGTGGCTCCTCAACCGGACCTCTTGCAATCACCAGTTTCACTCTGTTTCCACACTGCCTTAGAACTTGTGCCACCTGCTCACTGCTCATTCCAGCTAGGTCTGTATCACCAATTTTCAAAATGTGATCTCCACTACACAATCTCCCATGCTGAAGGAAAAATAATGACGAAAAAATGCCATTTCTCCCATTTGCCATACAATTAGAAAAAGAGCACATAGCTTTAGTCACTTTTAAGACATATGAATCAGGTAACTTCTTTCAGATGCCAAGTCATTATCCTAATAACACAGAGAAGAAAGGAAGGTTGCCTAATGTCTCACTAATTTGACTTGCAATTTCCCCAGGAATATCCAGGACATCCTTTTTCAAGATGTCATTCAAGCACAGAGAAAAAAAATGTGTTTAGCTGTGGTTATTCCTTCTGGTGTTTAACAACTGCAGATTGCAGAACTTTGGGCTTCATTTCTAAGCACACTTCCAAAAGACAACATACCAGCTTTGTACTGCTACTAAAAAACTAGTCATAGCAGTAGTAGTAACAGGATTAACCATGACTTCAAAATAAAATTAATTCCTCTCCTACTGTGATCCAGCTATCTGTATTGCTTTATACTAGTTTACTGTCTTACTTTAATTTACCTTTAATTTAAAAAAAAACTTAATATGAATTTAGGCCATAGTTTTGTAGAAGGAACCAATGTGGCTGTTCAGAGGAAAGAGAGCAACAGTAAATCCAGTGCATTCATCTCCAGGCCTGTTATCAGGCCTCCACTGCTGTTGGAAGACTGACCAGTCTCTGTGCCTATTCAATCCTGGATGATCATTAACGCAGCCCTAGGTACCTGTCCAGCAAACAAGCTTGAAATGAGCTGAGATAACCAAACTCAATTCACATGAGCCCTTCAGGCAAGAGCAGAGCCTGTGTCTTGAAGCAGACACATGAAGCCATATACCTGCCCCAAGCTTCAGTTAGCTCAGTGGAGAAAAACAGATGCTTTTAGCTGTTAGGGCATAGGAAGTCAATGTTTAGAGTCCCCTCTACCCCTGATTACAACCAATACACTCATGAAAGAATTAAAACTCTAACTGCATATGTACAGAACATATATAATATTACAGATTTGAAAATGTGATTTAGAGCCTAATCCATCTGTAACATTCAAATGCAGAGACTCCTGCAGTAAACACACCTTTACAGAGGAAAAATATCAGTAATTACTGTTTCTTTTTTTACGTTTGGATAAAAGCTACCACTATTTGGTCTGACCATAAAAGTAAAGAGTAACTTCACACCTTACTGAACAGTAACAGAGAGGTAGTTCAAATTTACCTGATCAGCCACCCCTCCTGGGAGGATGGTTTTAACAATCACTCCAGTTGATTTTCCTCCCACTATCCCAAATCCCAGACCTGAGCCATCATTCACCAACTCTATGGTCTCCACATGCTGCCAGTGAACCTGCAAGGAATAAATATAAGCTTGCAAATAACTAAAAACATAAAATCATAGAATTGTTCAGGTGTAAAAACACCTTTAAGATTACCAAGTCGAACTGCTAATACGTGTATTAGAACGTGCAAACTATTTTCTCTTATTTCTTGAGTATATTTCTGATAATGGAAGGCTGGACAAAGATGGACATATAATACCTTTATAACCATTACTATTAAGTGTAATATTACATAAAACCAGAGTTGGGTAATGGGTCAGATCTTTTAAGAACTTGTTGAATGAATTTAAGCAGCAACCTAGGACTGCCCACCTTCATGCCCCTTTGCAGTCAGTAAATACTGCCACTAGAAAACCACGAAGGACTGGAAATTAAAATCTTCAGATAAGTGCATGTTCACATCAGCCATTATAACAAAGCACAGGAGAAAGCAAAATCCCAATTGGGTATTTTTAAGGCTAAAAGCAGCACCAACTATTGTGAAGCAGTTATCAGCAGAATTACCCCATGTAATGAACAAAGACTTCTGAGGTGTCTCATAGCAACAGCACTAAAATGAAGTAGTTCTGATGACAGACTTTGTGTTCCGACAGGAGCAAAACTGCTCTGAAAGAGAGACAAATGCTAGATCACTCACATGGGGCACTACTTGAAGCAATAGCTGGAAGCTCATGGTGTTCTTTCTCCTGAAGAAGAACTCACATAGTAAACTCATCTGAAATTTAAAGCCGCAGCTAAAGATACACCCGGTCCAATCTTGAAATAAGCATTTATTTTGCAATAATCAAGGTATTGCAAATTCAAAGCCCTGTGGTGCCTGTTTGGAAGTCCAGCTTTAACGTAAAACTATGGTGAACAAGCAAAGCCTGAAGGAAATGAATGGCTCCTAGTATGCTGCACTTGAAAGCAAAGAGAACACGAGAATAGGGAAAGGCATGCTAAAAACAGCAGATGCAGTTGGGAAATGTATGTTAAAAACAGGAGAAGCAGTTGTGGCATGTTTGTAAGGAACATCTTTTCAAGCAAGGGAAACTTCAGTGAATGTAGAGGCAATTGCATAGCGAAAGAAGTGTGCCACAGCCAGAGTGGAGTAGAACAGGCTTCTCCTGTGTGTTGGCAGGAAAAGTTAGGTCAATCAGCTGCACTCCTGCACACAGATAAAAAGAATAATTCTGACATCCTTCACTAAAGGTTTTACGCTAATGATTAAAATAACCACTAAAACAGTTCCTGTTTCCAGACTGATTGATCTCTATACTTCTGGTACTTGACTCCCTTAAAGGGTCACAGATGACTGAACAGTAAAACTTACAGAAACTGAATATAAGATGTTTCATCCCAGGACAAGCCACTACATGAGTAAGATAAGAGGAAGAGAAAGTGCAGTTAATATCACCATGTTTCTGAACTATGTTGTCTACACCTAGATGTGCAGAAACTCTCAAAAGAAAGGCATGGTAGCAGAGCTGTTTCTTGGGGAGTCCTTAAGCGCATCTTATAACTTTACTGGAGCCTCCATGCTAACAGACAACAGAGAAACAAACACAAAAGCATCAATCCAGCTGGTGGTGCAGATCAGATTACAATGCCTCAAAAAACTGTTTACTCAAGCAGAAGGCAAAGAAAAAAAGATCCTGTTTACTGCAACCTCAAAATAAAATTTCATCAAGTGTACGAAGATACAGGATGGAACTGAACTGCAGGCTGTGGGATGTGCCTGCAGAATGCCATGACAGGACAAAGAAGCTTGTCTCTGCCTAACCTTGGGGGAAGGAGATGCCACACAGCAGAACCCTGCAGAGAGAAGCCTCCAGAAGCTGCTGGATGGATGGGCAGTGCGTGATCACCCCCATACAGGGACACTGAGAAAGTGTGTTACTGACACGGCAATGTGGGATAGGTTGCTTAATGAAAAACACCATATAAGAAAATACTGGGGCTTGAAGAAGTGTAAAAACCAGCTCATTTCTTTGAAAAAATGTCTCAGATTCCCTGCCGGTGTGAGTCCGTGCCTTACTCATGATGTCAAATGGCACCTTGCAACAGGGACTTGATAGGCAACTAGCAGTTGTACCAGTAATGGTGCTCAGCTGAACTTTAGGGGACTGAAACACAGCCTGGGGGCCAAAATGAAGCTTGTGGTGCCGATCAACCTGTCCGCAGGAGGAGGCAGCCAAGAAAGTATGGGGAGTGGCATATCCCAGGAACAAAAGAATGTCGCAAGATGTTGAAACAGATTTTGAAAAAACACATCAGGAACGTTGAATCTACAGACTGAAAGAGTGTGATCCAGCTCTGAACAGTACCAATGCTTCTGACCCTCGGACACAGGACGCTTTAGGGGACAGTCTGTAGGACTGAGGCGATGTGGCAGACCGCTGGCAGGGCTTTTGTGTTTGCAGCATACAGCATGTGAGGCACATGCAGCGCCCAAAGACTGGGAAAAGAAGGATGGAACCATGACAGCTACGCTGGTTCTTCCCACATCACCTGTCTTGGTTTGGAAAGACAGGTGAGGGTAATGAAAGTAGAAACTCCCCTTGAAATGGAAAATATAAACATCCCTCTCCAAATTATCATAGTTTTTGAAGTTAAACAGCTCTTGGGCAAAGATATGGGAGCAGGAATAACAGTTCTTTACTAGTTAATAATAAAATGTATTAATACAAACAAAACACTGTCAGAGTCAGAATACAACCTGACACCCTGTTAGTCAGGGTGTTTGGCAACAATCCGGTCAGGTGGTGGCTGCAGTCCTGGAGTGACAGATGGTGGCTCGGTTGAAGCAGTAGTACAGTAGAAAAAAAAAGATGCCATTTTCTCCTGGAAGTCCAGTGCTGGTAGAAAAGGGCCTGGTTTTCCTCTGTGGATTCAGTGGAAAAAGGCTGCTTGTGTTGTTCCTAATCCCAGGCTTTATCCCAACAGGAATGCTTGGCTCCTCCCCTTGGGTGGAGCCTCTCACAACAGGATGATAACATATTATTAGTCACGCAGCCTGGCTCAATTGCCCTATTACCAGAAGATAATCTCTCTGGGTGAAGATGGTGTGGAAGAGATAAGGAAGTTGCCCCCTCCCAGGTTTAATAGATGGTGATAGAACAGTTACACCCTACATTCCCACAACATCACCTCTTCCCACGCTGCTGCTGAGCCATCGTAAGTCTGTTGGGGCTGTAGGAGGACAGTCAGTGGCCCCTGGTCCCCTAATCCATTGGATCTAGGAAGGGAGCCCAATATCTTCCCCCCCAGGTGGTGGGCAGCAGTGAGAAAACAGGCTGCCACTGAAGGAGATGTGAATTTATTGCATGCTTTCTTGGTTATTTATTGGCCCAACAAACTAGATGGGAAAGCTTTTCTCATGGTATCATAAGAGTTATGTCGCTTGGCTTTAGACAGTGCCATCAGTGCCCCTTTTACTACCAGCTTCTTGGAGACTGTGGTGAACACCTATGATTTGGCACTGCAAGACCTTAAGCAAGTAACATGGATTATGCTGACAGGTATACAATTCACTGTCTGGATGTCAGAGTGGAGAGACCTGCGCACTGTTCAAGCTATGGACAACTTACAGCAACCCCTAGGGCATGTTTTGCAACCTATCAGTGCCAAAGATCTTACGGGAAGGGCCAATATGTGCTGACTGTGAGACAGGCTCGGTTGCCTGCAGACACCCTTTGGCAGTCAAAGGAGCTCGTTCTGAGGGCTTTTTGTAAACTGCCGAACAATGGTCTCGCTAAAACCTCATTTGTTAATATAAGACAAAAAGCTGATGTTATGAAGTTTCAAGATAAGGTAAAAGCCACTCTAGACAAGCAGATAGACAACGTCACTATGCGAGAAATATTACCAAAGCAGTTAGCAGTGGAAAACGCAAACCTTGACCTTCAAAAGGTTTTATGGAGCCTGTGAGCCCCCACAGTCATAAAAATGCTTAAGGTTTGTCAGGGAACCAGCACTGCCACTCATAACTTTGTTGCAGCAGACCATCTTGAGAAGAAGCTGGAAAGCAGCCAAAATCCCTAGTTTTTCCTCTCTGTTAAAGACTCTGTTCCTGTGTTCTGTAACCCCACTTATCATGGTTACGCTCTCCCCGACTCCTGCTCCTTCCCCTGTGTTAGCCAAACCATTCCTCTTCCCCCTAGGGTGAGATCCCTTGTCACTTTCCCCACGGCACACCCTTTTCCCTAGAAACTTCTACTCCACTTGATGTATGATTGGTCCCTGTCTCCCAATCCCTCCTCTAATGCCCCCTGGTTTACCTTTGTATCCCGACTCCTCCTAAGTTCCACCCCTAGTCCTTTTCCCATTGGTTCCTTGTTCTCCCCTCTCCTAGTTTAAAACCGCCTGCACACCTCATTTCAAGGTCTTTCGTTCCTGGACCCTCCACTGCTGATAAAGGCTGCTGGAACTCACACAGACGATCCCTCCTTTCTTCTTTATCTCCACGGACACAAGCCATACCAGAACTTTAGGGATTTTTCCCAGAGTGGGAGACTGCAAAGTCTGTATGCTGCAGCACTGACAGAGACGTCTGCAGTAGGACGTGGTGGGCCTTGGGCAGCAGCTACCACGCCCCATGGCGCCCAAACAAGGACCTTCATGCCAAGGTCACCTGCAAGACATCCCTGTCGGTCCCTGATAATAACAGGTGTAAGTTGTTTTGGGCAGCGGCAGCCCTGTGTGAAGCACACCAACTTCTGTCTGGTGGTGCTCCCAGGGGAACTGGCAACACGGCACCTGTGAAGAAGACCAGATTGGTTGTATGTGGAGGACTCTGGCCACAGATTTCCATTGCCCCTAGACCAGTTGTGGTTTTGGTGAGTATTCTTCTGGGGAAGGGCGCCAGTGTAAGGATCCCTTTGGTTGGTCATGGAGCAATTTTCTTGTGGTTTTCATCCTTTTGCTGCAGTCAGGGATGAAGGGTGTTAGGCAGGGATAGGTACCAAAATCTCTGCTCATCAAAATGACATTTATTGCCTAGTTGGGGAGTCCCTAAAAGTGGGTGGGAAGTCCTTTTTGAAGGATTTGTTAATGTTGAAATGACAGCACTACGCAGAAGTTTATATATTGACTTTTCCTTCACTTTCCCTGGGTGTCCCCCATAGAAGTCAGCATTTTAAAATTTTGGGACAGTGTGGGGAGGAAGCTGACCCTTTTCAAAAAAAATGGGGACACCTCTGTGGAAAAGTATTGCTCTCTGTTAATTTTATTTATGACTCAGTTAAAAAACAAAGGAAATTGAAGGAAAAGCCCACAGTTGAACCCCCGGTTGAAGTTTCTGCCCCACTCTACCTTGCCTCACCTCAGGGTGTTCCTGCACCCGCTTCCCCAATGTTGGGTGGACTGGGAAATGTAGACTGTCGACTGGCACAGGGTTGCCACTGTCTCCTTGGCTCTGCCCGGTCCCCCCAGAACCCCCTCCCAGGCAGTACTAGCCAGGCTGCTCGGGATCCTTTCCCTTCTCCTTTTCCCCCTCCCTCTTCCCCAGTTATTCAGCCCCGTGTCAATCCAATTAATAGTTTCCAAACTGGCGGTTCCAACCCCTTTCTCCCGAAGGCACAAGATGGCAGAGACCACATGGCTCCTCATCTTGCCTTCCTCTTCCCACAATCCCCTTGGTCCTTGTTCCTAAAACTCCTTCCTGTCCCCTCCCCTGGACTTCCTGTTGTTGGGCCCCTCCCATCTGTCAGGGCCTTCCCCTTTTATGTCATCCTTCATCCCCTGCACTGGCTCCACCCCTTCCTGCCCTGGCCCCACCCATTCCTGCCCCTTCTACTGCTTGCCCCACCTATCGTCTTCCAACTTCCGGTTCCCATGCCCCTCCTACCAGAAGTGAGGATTATGGGAACCGGAACCCAGAACAGGAAGCCTGCCCTTTCGCCGCTCCGGTTCAGGTTACTCAGACAGGGAGGAATCCCTGGTGGGAACCTCTCCCAACTCAAACAAAGAGACAGCTTTGCATGGCACAAAAGGAGTTTGGGAGAGAATTCGAGTATTTTAAAAGCCTTAGAGCCACTTTCTCTTCCCAAATTCTTAGCCCTCATGACGTCAAAGATATTTTTAAGATCCTGTTATCCCCCACAGAATATCTTCTGTAGGAGAGAACATGGAAAAGGCTGCTGAGGAGCTCCTCTTCAGCTTCTGCAAAGCTCCAAGAATTCAATAGACCTTGAGAATTCAAATTTGACATTTGAGCATTTAAGTGGTGAAGGGGGAATGGCTGATCCACAGGGCCAGGCCCAGGCCTACCTAATACCTGGGCCAGTCCTAATAAAAATAAAAGAGGCTGCTGAACGCGTGATGTTATCGATGCCCTCCAGATTTCCCTGAATCTCTTATATATTAATCTACCAAGCTCCCCAAGAGCCTTTTCTAGATTTTACTAAACAGCTCTGGCAAGCCATCACAGCTCAAGTTGATAACATCATCACGTAGACAGAGCTGCTCACAGAGTTGGCGAGGTCAAATGGGAACGGAACCTGTAAGCGAATCATCCTTGGCCTACTATTTGATGCACTGCCAGCGACTGACCTGATGATAGAGGCCTGCACAAGACTTGCCACCTTACAGCCAGACAGTAAGTTAAGAGCAAGGGAGTTGTGGGAGCCGTGGAGGAAACATCAATAGCAGCAAAACAAGTTCAACCCAAGAGGGAACTGACATGTTAGTGCTGTGGCAGGAAGGGACACTGGGTGAGAGACTGCCGAGCACTTGCAACAGAGACATGTGCAGTAGGACGCAGTGGGCCTTGGGCAGCCCCTACCGTGTCACAACATGACTTTGCTTTCTGAGGCTCTCACTACAATGAGCGTTTCACTTCAGTTCAAGTAGCTGTTTTTCCTGCGGGAAGCCCGGTCACATGAGACATTAATGCCCCTGGAAAAAAGGAGGTTCTGGGGAACCAGGCATATGCTTGCGTTACTGGAAATGACAGCACTACGCAAGCCATGTGTGGATAGCAAATCAAGCCTTGCTGCACTCATCCCTGGAAAAATCTTGGGAGCCTGGAGAGCAGGTGGCACCAGCATGGACTTGGTGTCTGCCATCACAATAACTCTTCAGGATAGCAATGCACCATTGGCTTTCAGGTGTCCAAGGACGGCCGGGCCAGAGGTGCAGTGTGCTTGTGACTGGTTGATCGTCAACCAAAAAGCAAGTTTTTTACGTTCTTGCTGGACTCATAGACAGCTATTTTACAGGGGAGAGTCAGATAATGGTTTGGACCCCTGTACCACCGTGTCAAATTTGTCAACTTGTTTCCTTCCGTGTTAATCCCCCTGGTAGTCTTACCCTCATAGCTGTTGATCTAAGAGACTTTATTTTATGTGATGCCCTCCAGTTTGCATTTTCTGTACCTTCCATTATATTTAGGGTGGAAAATTTTAAATCAAACTGTTTGGCCCTTGCAGCTACATCTGTATCTTAGTGTCCACCTTCAATGATTTGCAAAACCCCTTGGGAACAATAAATTGGATACACCCTTTATTGGGTATTACAACTGAACAACTAGAACCCCCTTATCCAGTTATTGAAAGGGGACCCTGAACTTACTTCCCCTCACACCCTGACACCTAGAGCAATAGGAGCCTTAGAACAGATCACAAAGATGTTAAGTGCTGGACAGGCTCATAGAAAAGTTGACGGTATCCCTAAAAGTTATCAATGCCCCTTATCAGCCGTATGCTTTGTTAGCCCAGTAAGATGATGCTCAGAAGGACCCTCTCATTATTTTAGAGTGTATTTTTTTGCCACTTCAATTTGGAAAAACCATTGTTCTCAGCATTGAACTGATTTCACTATCAATACAGAGAGGGTGACAGCGCCTGCTGCAACTTGATGCTGCTGATCTCCCTGTTACCTATTTACCCATGACCCAAGAGAAGTTAGATTGGCTGCAACACCTCTCGCTGGCTTTTCAGATTGCCCTGCAAGGGCTTTCTGGTCAATTAAACATTCATAATAAGCTTTCTCATACTTTGTTGAACAGCCTATCAGAGTTGAATTTTATTGAAAAATCTTACTGTTCCCCAATTCCAATTGCCAATGCCTGCACAGTGTTTACAGATGACTCAGGAAAGACTGGAGGCCTGTAATAGTATGGCAAAGTAAAGGGCAGTGGCTACAAAATACAGAAGTATTCATGGAGTATTCATTCACGGAGTTCATGGCTCTTTACAACTGGTAGAATTAGTGGCTAGGGTTTTTGAAAAATTTCAGTATGAGCTTAACCTTGTTAGTGACTGCTTATATTGAAGGTATAGTGACAAGAACAGAAGAAGCTTATATCAAAGAACTAAGTAACTCATTGGTTCTTCCTTGATTTTTACGTTTGTGTTTTGCAGTGCAGTTGCGTATGAAAAGGTATTATATCCTACATGTACATTCCCATACTAGTCTTCCTGGCCTGATCTCTGAAGGTTAATGCCTGTATAGACCAGTTAACTGGGGCTGCTGCAGTGCCAGATGTTTTTTCTCAGGCACGTCTGTCACATGGGTTTTTTAAACAGAGTGCAGCAGCTCTTCAAAAGCAATTTCAGCTTACACACGAGCAAGCACAGCAAACTGCAAACCTGTGCTGACTGTCAACAGGTCACACCCTTGCCTGCCCTCGGAGTCAATCCCTGGGGACTTCATGTTCTAGGAATCTGGCAGACTGATGTTCCACATATCTCTGTATTTTGTAGGTTGAAATACGGTCATGTTACAATTGATACCTTTCCCACATGTGTTTTTGCCTCTGCCCAGGTGAACATGCAGAAGATGTCTAGTGTCATTTTTTGTCTGCTTTTGCAGCCCTTGGAGTACCTGTGTCTGTAAAAACGGATAACGGGCTGGCCTATACATCCAAACAGATGGCTGATTTTTTTCATTTGTGGGGGGTGCGCCATGTCATGGGTATTCCACATTCCCCTCCAGGCCCACAGCACTCTTAAGTCCATGTTGTTAAAACAAAAAAGAGGGAGTGCAGGAATGGGATATACCCCCCAAAAAAGACTGCAAAAAGCCCTATATGTTCTTAATCTTCTGAATTGCATTCAGAACGACGTAACTTCCGTCCAATGACATTTTGGTGAATCACAGGCTCACTTAGAAAAAGCTGAAGTACTTTTTAGGAATCTTGAAAGTGGAAAATGGGAAGGACCCTTTCCGTTGATAACCCTGGGGCAAGGCTTTACTTCTATTTCCACAGATTATGGTCCAAGATGTGTACCTGCAAGAGTTGTCCAACCAGCCTTGGTTATTCTGGCTTTATAATCAGCTCATGGGGAAGACAAGCTCTTATAAAGTCATGTCCTTAACTGATGTTAATAAAGTTCTTAAGCAATTTTATAGGTATTTTAGGGAAAATACAGAACCCGTCAAGGCCCTGGTTCTGGCCAAGCCCCAGCCCTGACTGATAGGGGATCATGCCATCAGATGCAGCTGTTTCTGCACTAAAAATGAAGTCTTTTTGACTTGCTAACTTGGTCTTATAACAGCTGGACCCCCTTTTGAGGTAAACTTGGAAGCCTTGCCCAGAAAAGGCTTTCCAGGTCCTCACTCTGAAATGGGGCTCCTCAGCAACTGCAGACCCTGGGTGATGGTAAAGTTTTTAGACAATATTAAGTTGTTTCTAAAGGTTCTGTTTGTTTAATCACTGCCTCCATTCATGAAAAAGAGATGTGTGTTGTTACCAGTTATCAGGCGTTTTGATCTCTTGTTTGGTTTGGGCAGTGGGTCAAACATGTTCTAATGTTTTAGGAGTGTTTTGTTTCATTATTCTTGTTTGTATAAAACAAAAAAGAGGGAATTGTGGAAAGACATAGGATAGAATTGAACTGCAGGCTGTGGGATGTGCCTGCAGAATACCATGACAGGACAAAGAAGCTTGTCTCTGCCTAACCTTGGGGAAAGGAAATGCCACACAGCAAAGCCCCGTGGAGAGGAGCCTGCCAGAAGCTGCTGGATGGATGGGCAGTGCGTGATCACCCCCATACAGGGACACTGAGAAAGTGTGTTACTGACACGGCAATGTGGGATAGGTTGATTAGTGAAAAACACCGTATAAGAAAATACTGGGGCTAGAAGAAGTGTAAAAAACCAACTCATTTCTCTGAAAAAAAGTCTCAGGTTCCCTGCCCATCTGAGTCTCTGCCTTAGTCATTACATCAATCAAGTAAGGTAAAAATGCTGCATTTGCATGAGTGGATACAGATAATTTGGCAGACAGGAAGAAGGAATACATCCAAGATGAAGAATTTTCCCCCAGCAAGTCTGAATATTTTCTGCTCTTTGTAGGGGGAAGGTACAATAAAGATACATAGAAGGAAAACCTCAAGAACTCTGAAGGAATGTACATTCAAGTTAGAGACTGAAGACTATATGCAGTAAGTACATGCATGCCCAGAACTGAATACACACATGTTGGGGTATACTCACCGGGTTGGAATGGGCTGAAACTGTGCTAGCAGCAGATGGAGACCGGGAAACTACAGGAGTGATGAGCTGAGGAAAAGTGCCTCTAGCCACAACTAGCTGGACATTATCTTTTGCTTTCTGCAGGATGCTGATAGCCTGTTGATGTGTAATTGTCTGATCAAGGGCTTGTCCATTAATAGCAAGGATTTGATCTGCTTCCTTCAGCTTTCCATCTCTGTCATATTGGTGTAAAAAGGGAATGGGGATGACAAAATAAACAAGTAAGAAAAATCAAGGAAATACTGCCACAGAAATTGCAATATTTTGACAATTTTCCAGGATTTTTAATACTCTGGTCTCTATTCCCCCCACTTTTTTAATCCCCCCCTGCAGTTTTGCTGAAAGGAGCTGATGTGGCACCCTGGTGATCGCTGCCTTTGAAGCTAATCCCACTGCCACTCTCCGCTGGCTACTACCCCCTAGCCAGCTTTCTTCTCCCTGAACCCCCATGCGAGACTAAGCATATTAATCTCAGTCGCTCCCAACCACAGCCTGGGAACTTATGTTTATCCTTGACTTTGAGCCTCTTGCTTTACAGACCAAGTGCCCCACTTTGTTCAGTGCACCCATTCTGAATATTCATCAAACCAAGGAGTGGAACACACTTTCATTAATATGTTACAGAAACAAATTTTGTTTTGCTGAAAAACAAGGAAAAAAAAGGAAAATAATAAAAAAAAAAAAAAAAAAGAAACTCAAAGAAAGAAACAGAACAAAAATGATAAAATAGATCCCTTTATACAAGGGGGAAAAAGCTCTGAACAAATTAAGAAAACCTCTTCGCTTTCTGACAAAGGAAGCATCACTGTAGAATTACATACTGAGTCCTTCTCCAGATCTACTCCAAAGGAAGTGTATGAAGCCTACACACTTGAATCACCCTCTCTTCCCTCCATCACTTCTTTGCAGCCCAAAGTGGCAATGCTTTGAAAACAAACGGCAGCAAGGAAAACAAGGATCTCTACTACACCAGCTTTTGTGAGCACCTATGCTGTAGAAACCCAGGTAAAGCATTCAAGAAAAAGACTATTTAGCTTCAATCCATAGTATTTCACTTGTGAATTTGAACTGTTTTTCAGAGTGCTCTCAAAGACTTATTATTGCCAGAGCCTTTATCATTTATAAGCCCTGTAACAGCTGTTGAATGTTCCTTTTCTTGACAGTGAATTGGGAAGGGCCTGATTCATTAAAGACAGGTATCACCTCCAAGCAGTAAGTGAAGTAAAAGCAAACACTTCTCAAGGAAAAAAAACCAAAACAAAACAAAAATCCCACCTAAACCAAAACAAAAACAAACAAGAAGAGAAAGTAGAATTTAAGCAGATTAAAAAATATTGTAGAGATATAATGCATGTCACATTTTGTAACTGATTAACAAAAATTAACTCTGTAGACTATGTTCTTGTCTGTCTTGCCCATGTTCTTATTAGTCTTACAGTGCTCAGATCGCAAATAATCTGAAATTTTTCCCTAAAGCACAGTGAGAAACAGCACCAACACAAGTTAGCCTCCCCACACAAAATATGGAGTACACTACAAAGCGACTTGGTCCAGGATCCTGATCAGTGATACACCTCAACAGTCTGCAGTGAACCAGTGCTGCTGCCATTTACCACTGAGTTTGTGTGCTCCCTCAGGCACGTCTCTCAACATTAGTTGTGTAATCTGAGTTCAGCAAGCTATTATGATTGCTGAGCTTCCATAGCATCAGCTGAGTATCTCTGTGAATGTCCCTGACTCTAGGTCAAGACTTACTTAACTTTAAGCTGTGTTTTACACCTGCTCAATGGGACTCTACCTAAAAGTAACACTGCCAGATGCAGCTGACTTTTGTGCATCATATTGATTCTTCAGTGCATTCAAGGAAAACAAAATATGTGTTTCAACTTCAAAAGACATGAGAAAGAACAGTAGCCTCCCTTTACTTCCTATTTAAAAACCCCAGGGAAATAACATTTGTAGTTTCTATAAATTGAGAACCGTTCATATGATGCCTGTTCCAACATTACATAAATTGTGGCGAGTAATTTTACATCTGCTCGGAATGATGCTCAGAATATGGACAGAAACATGCCCTTGTACCACAAAAATAACAGCAGTAACACAACTGAACTGCAGTGTCACATTAAGACTTGGTATAGTAAAATATTCAGTAGTAATCTTACCTATGCGCCACACTTCCCTCCTGGATTTCTTGCACAAATATTCCTAGTTCTCCCCTGTTTTCACTCTTGAGTCCCACAACACTGAAGCCTAGACCACCACTTAGAGGTTTAATAAGGTCAATTGTCTCAACAAGACGACCCTGTTTAGCAAAAGGTCAAAAATGAACAGAGGTTAAAAATGTTGAAAAGCAGTAATAATAAATGTGGTAAACAACTTGGAAATTAGTTTCTAATCACAGCTACAGCAGGGCAAGTCCACACGACCTCAGAACTGAAACACTGTTGTTCATTTCCTATTTCTTGCTACCATACAGAAAGTATTTGAGAAATAAATACTATTACAGTCCAGAAGAAGAAATCAGGGAATGAAAGAAAAATATGGAGAGTTTTGGTTTTGTAGTGACTGAAGTAGGATATATATCTATTTTAGAGAGTACAGGACTGTCAAGCAAAACCAGAAAAAGAGGATGAATTTCAGAAAGATGAAAAGAAGTTGGACTATGCAAAAGGCTCTCCTGAACAGTATTAGATGTCTCCTATGCTGCTCTATTACAAATAGATAAATCCTAGAATATATGCCTGGGCATTCCCAGCTCCAGCCACTGAAGGGACTCATGCACCATTTCTTCCAGCTACAGGAAAGTAGTAAGATTACAGAACAGTGCATAGCAAGGTCAAAATTTTCCATATTATTTCCAAGAAAGTCATAGAATTCATTTTCATTAATTATGCACACCAGCGCATGCTCTGACCAAGTATATCTCCCTCATGCACAGAGCATCAGTTCTACAATGAGCACGGAAAAATAATGGCACATTGATCTGTAATATGCACACTGGTCAGCTAAGGACAGTAGCTCATGAGTGACAATGTCACGACTAGTTTTTCAACTGCTTTCTCATTTAGTAATTGTTTCTCAAACTAAAAGGTTTCTTTTATTTTATACAGTAAGTGAGCTTTGGTTTGTGTAGTAACTCTACTGCTTCTAAATAAATATACATGTATCTTAATCTTCAGATAATCAGTAATCCATACTTTGTGGTTATTGTATGACAAGGTTACCTGGGACATGTTTCTGATCAGCTGCTCAAAGTCATCACTGGAGAACTTTCCATTAATCTGAGGAGTAATGGATCTCATTGATGCTTCTAGCACATTAGCTGGACTGCCATTCTGCTGAGCCAACAAATATGACTCATTAAGTGGCAAGGACCCCATGTTCACACCATGATGGAGAAGCTGAGGGAATTCTCCACTGGAATGTATGGAAGGTGTAATATTTACCTATAAAAGATTGAAGGCTATTTACAGACACAGCAGAAACCTTCTCATTAAGTAAGAGCATCATCATAAGCCAACTGATCATTAGAAGTACTTCAAATTCCAATTTGCAATTTTCAACAGACATTTTAAGAAGAAAAATTATCTTCAGTATTTATACTCAATGCAAAGTTGTGAACTACAAGCATAAAACCCAAAAGAAACTGATGAGAACAACCTAAAATTATTTTCCACACTCTGTCTAAAACTCATTTGTTCCCACCATCATAGCATCTTTACAAAGAATTTACAAAGAATTCCATCACAGTGTTAGAGGTAAACAAGTATGAATAAACTTTTTCAAAGTATCAGTACTAAGGAAAAAAAACCAAGTTATTTTACAAGAAGAAAAGAGTATGTGTATATTGATGAAAAAAAAAGTATACCTCACAGCTAACAGAGAACAAATTTCCCTCGTCAGGGTTTCCACATCACTACATAGTACAGCTACCAGTGTGACTATCTGCATGAGCTAGGATTAAGTACAAGATTACTGAACAAGGCTAAAACCACTAGGTTGATCTGAAAATCACAATCGTACATTTACACAGATAGACTTTACAACAGACTTTTCTTAGAACAGAAAAGAAAATAAGAAAACTCTCCATTTTGCGCAGCCATAGTAAATCACTTCTTTTCAAGCAGATCTGGGCCAACCAATCTAATGAACAGCTACTGGTGATAAAAAGCTCAAGTGAAGTAGAAACCCTCATCTGTCTTTTGTCCCACTTGCCTGTGGACTGTCAATTGGTACTGCTTTACTCCAGATAGATTGCTTCATACTTGTCTGGCACACTAACCATCCTATTGCAATTTCAAACATTTTTCATAGTTTTACAATGCACACTTCCTAGCAAAATGCATCACAGTACAGAAACCTAAGGTTTTCCTTCCTTAAAGTCATATTTTAAACTTCAAGTATCAGTAAAAATTTCAAAACAGTAGACATATTGTAAAATGTCTACCACACCAGTCTCAACTGTTCAAGCACGTTACTCCAATTAGATTTATCACATCAATCCTCCAACAGTCCAGTCATTAGAAGGTCAATACTGCTCTCCATCACACAATTCCATCTCATCTGAATGTTTTAAGAAAATGCAATAAAATAAGCACAATTTGTTGAACAATTTATGTGCCTGGGAAGGCCCTCAAGTTAAAGAAAAAAATAATCACAAGGCAACATTGGAAAGAAAAGTTCTCATCAGCATTTATAAGCCTGCTCTGACAAAAAAGAAAACTGTAAAGAAGATCATTTGGATGTTTGGAACTCACTGATTTTTACATAAGATTGATTATGTTCTTTATTCTTATTTATGACAAATCACTTGGGTTATGTTTCAAACAAATTGTAACTGTTTTTCTCTACTCAATACTGAAGCAGTTCTTCAAAAAAGGTAAAGCCATGTCCTTAGGGAATTATGGTTTTCTCCCTGATAGAGAACTTTCACATTCTCATGCTTAAATCGAAGTAGTTACAGGCCAATTAATTGTTTTAGTTTTACATTGTATGTTTTCACTGACCAAATCCTGTTCAAACTGGCAATATAGTGCCACTTTCTCTGTTTGAAATTTCATCCTTTCTCCATACTTGAATGAGTTGGGGCATCACTGCAGACATACAGGAACTGACTGACTTGTCCCATTCCTTCTGCCTCTCAAAGCAAAAGATGGAATTTGTTCATGTTTTCCTAAGACACAGAACTAAATAACAACTCCATTATTCTGAAAACACTGGATTATTTTTATTTTATGATGGTTAAAATACCACTGAAAAGAAGTGTTGCATACTATATATATTGAAGGAAAAGAAAAAAATAATCTTCCAATTCACCCTTGCTTAACTAGAACTTTAAAAGCTTCTCCTCAAAATTTCAGTACAACAGTACAGCTACAACACAGTATCGAAGACAATCACATCAACAGCAACAGACAGCAACACCTCATTTTCATCACACCTTTTTTAAACAAACACAGCCACATGTTCAGTGGAGCACACAAAGCCAACTTCACAAAAAATGTCATCTGACCTCTGAAACTTCAAGAATAAACTCAAAGAAAAAATGTTAAACTGTTAATAAAGTTTTGTGTCCTTGTGTGTGCATAAACCTCACATTTCACATCTCCTCTTCTGAAACAGACATGGTTACAACTTCAGAAACTATAAAAACATTTATAATGGCATTTATAGTAGTACTTAAGGTAGAAGTTCAGAATTCTGAGACAAATTGTAAGCAGAAATGTGATGACTACTCTCTTTCACATGCCTCTCGAAATCCAGGCTTGTATCATAAAAAAGTAGAGAAGAACTGCTTTACATTCTTGCTAACAACAGAAGTATAGGTCATTTCAGGGGGAGCAATAAACCACAAGTGCAAATCTTGAAATATTTTTCATAACTTATAAATTGCACTACTTTGCAGTAATACAATCACCCAAATTTCATTAAGAAGTAGCTTTATAGCACTGTGATTGTATAACTACTTGTATGAAACATTACTGCTTTGTTTTATAAACCGGCTTCTGCTATTTTTCCTTGATTGGCTTTCTCCATATAGTATGAAACATCTCCAATGTGGACATAATTTGCATAAGATAAAAATTCATAAATACCACTGAGTATGATAAAATTTATGTTTTAGTCACGCAGGTAGACACTAAATACAATCAAGCCATGCTTCCATGCAGTAGCTCAAAATACTTCTTTAACAAAAAAGCAACTACACAAGCCACATTTGCAGTCTATCAACACTTAAAGCAATGTCCTCAACATTACTAGGTCTCAACTTAGACAGAAAGAAATTTTCAGTATTTCTGCGCTCCAGCCACTGAGCAGCAGCCCTGGACACTCCAAGAAGCACACAAGTGACTGCAAGATTCCTGAGTAGCAAAAAGGCTACTGCAACAGCAATCACACTGGAACTGAGCAAGCACAACAGCAGGGAAAGGCCCTGCGCTCCTAGGAACCAGCACTACTGTGCTGGCTGCACCTTTATGACTCTCGGAACAGAGGCAGCAGATCCCAAATTAGCATTTCTTATGGTCATTTAAATACACAGAGCAAACAGCATTGTTGTCAAAAGGGGTTCAAAACATGAACTAAACATCTCTAGCTGTGCAAAATACAGAGTTAAGCGAGTGTTCACAGGCAATATGAGAAGATGTTTCTCACTTCTTCGCTAAATCCTCTCTAGAATTGATACCCAGCTACTATGCACCACTACACTGTGAAGGAAAAACTATGGTCAAACTCACAAGTGAAAAAGAAAACAGGCCCCAAACCAAAACCCAACAACAGAAATAAGCCAAACCAAAACAACAACAAATAAACAAATAAACAACAACCACCAAAAAACACACACAAAAAAAGCCACCACACCAAAAACCAAAACTGACAAATGCAGCCGTGCCATCCAAGCCAACCACAAAATATTTTGTTCTGGCAGAGCTCTGAGTGGAAAGGAGGCAGGAGGAGGTGAACAAGTGAGGGACAAAAAGTAATGGAAGAGAAGCAGGACAGGAATGCTAGCACGGTCTGAGCACTTTCTTTAAAATATCTCATAAAGAAAATAAAATATTATTGAAGTGTTTAATGTTGCACAATCTCTATTTTTCTTCTCTGTCTCTTCCTTATCTTCAAACAAGACTGCTCTTCAACATGAGAAAACAAACATTCACTGAAGAACAAGGACAGAAAGAGACAGGAAAGAAACTGGTTCCTTCAGTGCTCCCCAGCTCAAGTGACTTGTGAAGTCAGAACAGTAATTCACAAAATGACATCCCCTTGTTGTGCCTAGACTTTTCCACTTCGGTTAACTTCTAATGACAGTTTTGCAGGACAAACAAATCCTCCTTTTCTTTAGAAGGAGGTTTCCTTCTAAAGAAAAGAAACCTCCACAACTTTAAAGCACCTGCCAATAAGAACCAAGGCATCAGATTTGCTGACTTTAGCACCATGCCTCAAGATAAAGCAACATACCACACAGTCCACACACTGCACAAAGAGAGGGCAGGACTTTCACTAGCACCTCTATGCCTTGCAGACACAGTGCCTCAAGCCAGGAATACATCCTTACCTTCAAATTTATTGACACCCCTAGAGGCCCACAATTAAGTCTCATTAAATGGGATACTTGCAAGGAATCTGTTTGACTTGTAAAGTAAACTGCCATTCTGGCTTCTCTGCTCCCATCCCCTCTTTCAATCTATTCTCACCTAAAAGACGACCTCTGCTAGAATCTTGCAGTAGTTTTGTAGCGCTTTAAAAACTCATTAAAAACACTGGGGCACTTAAACAGAGACTGTCATACTTCACCTTGAGAATAATCAAACCCCTATTCAACTGTCATTTCAGCTCATCATTAAACATAAAAAGATCAGCCATCTTAGTCTCAAGTGGGTAGAGGCTGCAGCATCCTGACACTGCACAACTCAGCACCATTTGTCATCCTGTCTCAAACACAGCTCTGACTGCAACTGCTTGGGACACAATTTGTCTCCTTCCTCAGTCTGGCACAGCTTGGCTAAAAAACCTGGTCACTACTCACATGCCTTGCAGTTTTCATCAACCTGTCGCTTAAGAGTTTCAAGAGCACAGTACCTTGCCAGTTGTAAAAAGGGTGTCCTTAAAGAGTGTCCTCAAAAGTGAACCTTTGAAAATACAATTTTTTTTAAATACAACCGCCTATTTCACGCTTTTATTCTTTGTCCTGTTTCAGTTTGCTTTGTAAATATTTAAACAAAACAAAATAAAACTAGACCATGTCATATATATTGTAGGGAAGAAATCCTCCAGAGAAAATACAGGAGAAGAGCTGACACAAATCTAAGAATGCTGGAAACATATATTTATATGTGTAAGTGTTCATATAAGCACACATAAAAAAAGGGAATTCACATCCTAACAGCTCCCTTGTCAACTAGACAGGGTATGTACCATGCAACATGCACAGATCACTAAAGTTACTTCACAGATAAACCTGCAGAGTCAGGACAGAAGGTGAAGTTATTATTTGCTTTTTAAAAAATAAATTGGCCTCAAATTACCCATCCTAATATCAGCTGCTTCATTTTCTAATTTAGGCAAGTGTATTGAAAAAGATAACCGTCTTTTAATTTCACAGCTAATGTCCAGAAATGAAAATTTAATTTGCCATTTCACCAAACTTCTATTAATGTTTCAGGCATACTTTTATTTCTCACTACATGTTCCCAGGGTCTTCACCACATAATTCACACAATTTCTGTATGTCACAGTTAAATTCTTATTTTTGAATAGCAGAGCAAGCAAACCCTCAGGACAGTTTTTTTCCCAAGATTTTTTGAAATTACTCCAATGTCATTAAGTGTCTAAATACTAAAGAGGCAAAATCTGAAAAACATGGTAATAAATACAGCATGGATATCTTTCTAATTTATTTCTTGTCTGTGCAAAACAGCATCAAGATAACCCACAAGAAGCAATTACAGGCCACAGTGCACTCTTCTTCCACACAGCTTAACTGTGAGGATTGTGAGGAATCGTCTCATCAGAGTCTGGTCACAGACCAGATACTGCTCCACACTGATGATAAGGTCCACGTGCAGAGTCTGCTCCCTTCCACTTCAGCAATTCTGCATACCAGACAGAGCTGCCCATCTTGCAGGAGTCAAAAGGAACAACTATTTGCAAAGCCAGATACACAGTTTAGTCCTAATTCAGTTACTGAAAACTTCTTTTTATATTCTTTAAATTCTTATTCTGTTGACAAGAAAATTATAGAAACAAATAAATTCAGTATAGCCAAGCTGCTGACCCTTTTCTCAAGCTCATTGAAAACATGCAGAAAATTAATACCCTGAGCAAGCAAAAAGGAGGCAGGAGTTCTGGCTTCTCTTTGATCTTTTATTCCTATACAAAGTACAAAATAGATCTGCATGTCCTTCTGAAGTCAGCCATTCCATAGCTTCCCTCTACAACCTCTTTTTAGCAGGATAAGACACAAAAGAGCAATAAAGGGCTCCTAGGAGAAAAGTCCTAGACCTCATAGAAAACATGCTCCTTTTGAAGGGCAAAGAAAGCTTTATGTTAACCCTCCCACCCCATTATCACCATTTCCCTAACCCTGCACATTTTAAGTAATGACCATAGAAATAAAAATCACATACACGAAATACAGCCTCAACAAAGCCCCGAAAAGTCAATGGGGTATGTCCGTGAACCTTCGGATCAGATGTTTAGTTTAAGCTATTTCATTGTTCAACAAGCAGAAACACACACATCTCTGCATTACCTTAGCAAGTTTTCCCTTGCACTTGAAAGACTGCTTTTCCTACCTGATCTCTCAGTTGTTGAACAGAAGTCTGAAGGTTCAGAATTTGATTAAAGAGAGGACTCTGCAGAACTGATTTTAGTAAGTTCAGTTTCTCCTCATTTGCAATGTCACCTCGATCCCGAAGTTTTGCCTGTAAGCGCTCCATGGCCTGGAGGGCCCGATGTGTATCTGTAGCAATAATCATTCCTAGTCAGTAGCAGTCTAGAAACAGCCACACAAGGTAACAGGTTGATATGTAACCCCCCTTTACTGTTCAAACTACAGAGAACTTGAATGGCTCTGTTTTCAACAAAAATCCCAGCCCAAACATGTCTAATGAAGCAGGAAGTCAGAGGCAGAGCAAAAAACAGGAGCCAACGAAAATTGTATTTTTGCCTGTAAAAAAGTGGGTTACAAGAATGAAAGTGCCTCCATTAAAATTCAGTTACAGAAACTGTGGCTACAGTTCACTGTTGATAAATAGTGGCATAAATAGTCATAAAAGAAAATATTTGTCTTTTCCATGCAAACTTTTAACTCAAGAAAAAATTAAAACAATTAAAACAACAGGCTAGAAATTAAATACACTAAACATATGATTGTACAATTTTTGTTTTCAAATACAAAACCCTAAAACCAACATGTATTTCTAAGCACAGTAGATAACTTTTTTCAAAACCTCTTTCAGCAGTATATACCCCTACCCCAAATCTATTTGATGTGATTTGGCCACAAAAATACTGTGATACAAAAGAAAAAAATTACCAATTGTTTCCAACATGTTTTCTGCTTCTTAGCTTCTATTTCAACGCTGGAAAGAGACAGTAAATATTTCTCTGAAAAATAACAGAAAGGAAAAAAAGGTCACATTTATAGAAATACAAAGCTCTGAAGGGAAAGAAAAAAGCTTTTGAAAGCAATACACAGCAAAATAACAATCCACAAAAAACCTAGCTCCACAGATAATTAAAATAACCTCAAAGGTGACCATATTCTGACTCATTTTGGTGCTCAAAGTGCTTCCTGAAAACTGCTTTAGGAAAATCTTTGTAATATTTTTGCATTTCCATATCAAAGCTGCTGTCTGCACAATGTTGCACAACATGTCCTGCACTGCTTTAATCAGAAGCTATGAATCATAGCTGCCACTGATATTTTACACTGTTTCATTGCTTTCATTGCTTTCCTTTTCAGTGATTCACCAAAGACATTCCCTGTGGGATCAGTTTTCAAGCTCTGTGTTGCAAATTTCAGGTGCATGAACCACAGCACATTTTTTACGGCCACCTTTGAAAGAAAAGTCATATAAATCACAAGGCTACAGGCTTGCAAGATTCTCACACTAGAGCCTCTATTATTAATACCTATTGGAATTGAGACTCAGATGTGGATGATAGCAGAGTTTTCATCAGCATGGGTTTCCAGGAAGGAAATTCCACACTAAGAGGAAGAAATTCTGAAATTGCTTTGCTTATTCTTTTTTGTTGCTTTTTGGGGATGTTTGGGGCTTTTTAAAAATGTACACCTGTAACTGCTCAGAAATTTGCAGTGATACAACATGTTTGATGGAGATGGATAGCTGAGGAGAAGTGAGGAGTTCAAGTATCATTGCAGGTATATGAACTGTTGATCCTATCTTCCACAATGGTGCTTTTGTTTTATTTATAGTAGGAAAACACTTCATTATAGCATGCTAACTTGAATCTGCAGAGCTTAAAAACATGCAGAACTGTGATCTCTAAGCACTCAGTAAAAGCAATTTTTTTCTTGAAACTTGGGATAGAAGGAGGAAAAGGAATGATGTTGACAGATCACTGGATAAGACAACCTAACAGGAACATTATTTAAAGAACCTGATCATTTTGTCAAGCCTATACTATTTGTGGTTTGTGCAGAAAAAGCAAACCAAATGGGTTTCAAGTTCCATTAATATGACTTCCCTAGCTTCAGCATGCCTGAAACTTCCTATCAGTTTTACTCACAGAATCACAGAATGGTTTATGTCGGAAGAGACCTTAAAGATCACCTAGTTCCAACTAGACCTGGTTACTCAGAGCCCCATCCAGGCCACTACAGGAATGAGGAGTCCACAACCTCTCTGAAGACTGAATTTGAATTTGACAATTCATAGATACAGAATTACTGATCATCCCTTTTAGGACCATATACAAAATTCAAACCCCTTAAACCTGACTTTGTCAAAGTAATACTACTCCATGATCCAAATTATGCCTTTAAATACAAATACGCCTTTATGAAGAATCTGTTTTCTCACTTGGCAAGGAGAATCCCAGCATGTGATTACTAGATCTGAAAAACAACCCAAATTTCTTGTATTTTTACCTTGTCACTCAACAAAACAGGACAAAATGAAGTCTATTTCACATGGGAAGAGCTGCATGAGATTATTTAAGCATCATGAAGGAAGCTGATTTCACCAAACCTTAATCACCCATAGTTTTTGTTTCTAGATTTTAAAACTACTATCACTTACACTCAAAGCCCCTATTTAAAAATAGAGGCATTTATGTCATGTTTATAGATGTTCTCCTCAGTGGCAATGCCAATCAATGCAGTTCTTTCCTGTTTCACTGTTCCAGTTCTTTCTCAATACCTACTCTGGGGCTGTGTAGTGGATGGAACCAGAAAACTGTGCAGAAAATTAGAAATTGAGTATTTTTCAGTTATATCATTAATCACAGCACTATACACACAAACGTATAGTAACATATATGCTCATAACATCATATGCACAACAGTTGAAACTGTTTTTCAGGGAAAATACAGGGAGGGTTACTGTTCTTCCCCTTCAGCTCTGCAACAACCTAAAGAAGAGATGCAGCTGTAAAATTCCTGGTTTTATTGGAGTAGCTGGATATTGCTTTATCTTCTGACTCAATTTGCCTAAAATATCATTCTTCTTGTGCTGTGAAAGGGAGGTTTTACAAATGACAGCACACAAGGTCTCCACTGTGTTCATGCAATCCTGAAGGCATGAACTCTAACTCATAGCAGAAGAGTCTAAAAGCAGACATGTTCTAAACAAATCTATAGGTTGAGATTATGCTAATTTGCAATGAAAAGAAATCCTTACCTCTGCTAAGACACTCATTACATACTTTCTATTTACCTCTTTAGGCTTTAGAGAGAGTAGTGAATACTGCTTTAGTGTCATGCTAGCATCAGCAAATCCATTTTGAACTCTCAGTTTAATTATCCTTGTTTGTATTAGCAGGGAATCCCTCCCCAGCTGGCCAGCTTAATGCTTTTATAGACTGCAGCAACAACCATGAGCAAGATCAAAACTGTCATCAGAGTATTTTCCCTCAGATACCTCCTCTGAGGCAGACACAACGCATTGAGGCACCAGCATTTGCCTCTACATGTTGCAGGCCAAGATGACCCCTGTTCGCTTTGCCTGCACTCTGAAATGGCAAAAATCCACGTGACTGCTCCTGCTGTGCCACATCCACGCTAATAAGGGGGATCTGTCAGCACCAGCTCAGTGGCACATTAACATAGTGGAAGTACTGGAGAAGCAACCACACATCTGTCCAAAATGCACTGCAGAGACATATCCATAAACACCATTACCCACTACAGGACACCCTGGCCTTCAAACCAGCTTGCTTCTAGGTATTTTAGTAATAATGTGCTAGTGAGAAGTAGGGTGGCATGCATGATTACATGTTGAAAGGCCTAATTCTGCTACAGTGAGTATTTTTATAATGGCATCATAGATTTCTAGATGCACAGTGGGAAGTTTACTTCTCATTTTCTCATTTTGCAGTCTCCTGGTAGTCTGTATCACAGGAACCTGAAGCCAAAACCAGCCCTTGTATACATGATAGAACAATCTTCACACCTCAAAGAGCTTACTAGCTTAGCTCAAAGAAGATTTAACTATTTTTGTATTCCAGTGCTAAAGTTCATTAATCTCTTCACAGTAATAAGACAGACTGTCTGAGTTAAGACTTTATTGGCAAATCGAAGAAATACTGTTAAATTTACCTTAAAGTTCTAAAGACAAAGGTAGCTGAAAGCTGTGATTTAAACAAAAAACAAACAGCTGAACAAACCAAAAAGAAAAACAGGAAAAAAAACCCAAGCCTCATCATCTTCTCGTTTTCCTTCTGTGGTAGAACATTAGAATAGAAAACAACAAGGAATTTTACACAGGTATGCAGTGACAAACATGCCATATTCTCTCTAAGAACAAACGACAGTTAAATATGATTCCTTTCAAGTTTGCACTTGTGAAATTTGATTCTTCCCACGCTAATGAACAAAAATATGTTACAAACACATTTTGCCACTCTTTATGCTACCCTTCCTTGGTAACATTGGTTGCCAGAAAAAACTGGCATGTTGCAACTCTGGTTTCTTTCTGTCCACTTCTGGAACACTAAAATACACAGGTGGCAGAATTTTTTAAAAAATCCAAAATTTACTTGATCACCTCCTTTCCACCACAATCACAGAAGGCATTTAGCTAAATAAACAAAAGAGTCACAAAAATCTCATTTCCATTGGTCATTCTTTCACACCTGATCACTTAGTTTCTTCAAGGAAACCTACTCTCCTTCATTGACGGATACTCCACCTATTATTTCCCAAAGCCACTTCAGATAATGCCTTGGAAGCTAATGCTCATAGCACGGGATTAGGAAACATGAAACACCAAAGATAGAAAACACAGTAATAGGCTTTTCCCTGTAGCTTCTGCATTACTTGAAGTGCTCTGAGGATACAAACGAAATGCCTAACTTAAGGGTGATCTCTAGGCCCAAACCTTGGCTTGGAGTTGCACAAGATTATATTTCAATTAGGCAGCAAGGTAACCACAACATGCATTTAAACAGCTGCTAAAAAGAGTATTTCAAAACTTCTAATCTAACACTTTGGCCTGGATTTCTCTGGGCTAGAGATATCCTTTAGTACTTGATTTTTATCCCATGTTGTCTTCCCAGTTTTCTGGCTATCACTCAAATAGGCATGTTGTGTTAGCACTGCATGGTACAGGAATGGAAACCAAACCATGCAGGAAGTGGGAGACACTAATTACTGCTCAACTTTCTGCTTTGCCTGAAGATTCTAAGAGCTCTTCTATTTTTCTCAGTTACCTCCTGAATGCTAGCTACTACCAGGAGGAGAACTAAGGTGGTCAAAATTAAGGCAGTGGAAACTATTCAAAACAAATTGAAAGGTCTCATGCTTTTCTATGTATTTTTTTCTAGGTATTTTTCCACTGCCACAAATGCAATTTTGCTGTCGCAAGCACAAATGGTGTGAAAATAAATGACAGCAGACAGCAATGACCAAAAGGGAAAAGAGAATAAAAAAAAAGAAAATGTAGACAGGAAGAAAGAAAGGGAAAAAAGACTAGCCTACCGTTTTATTGACAGGATGCAAGCTTGCCAAATTAACCACTTGTTTACAAGAGACCCTAGACTGAGAGCTTCTGGATAACAAAAGAGAAAACTGATTCAAATTAAGGATTTAATGCAAGCAAAATTAATGTGCACTGCTCCACAAGGATAAAAGCAGATTTCCACCAACTACCTGGCATGTAACAAGTAAGCAAGAGATGACTGACACTTATATTTAAAAGCTATGGTAATGAAAATTTTTCTGAAACATTCAAAGTAGAAGTAAAAACGCAGTATTTCACAGCTCATATTAAGACTATAAGCACTTTGAAAAGACATGACTAGTCTCTTGAAATTTAGCAAAACGTTGAATGCATCAAAAGTAGAGATGTAGTATCCCTAGACAGAATGTTGAAGAAAAGTTCTGTGATAGAGGTGAACAGCATCATATACTTTGAATCAACTGTGGAAACAGAATTTTGAACATTAAACTACTTTTAATCTTCTGTACACACGACACTAATGTATTAAGGAAACTTGAAATGCCAAGCACTGGCAATCTGTTCACTGTGTATAATCAACAATGTTCTGTAACACTGTAAGAAGCCTTACATCAGTGTAAGATATAATATCCATGTTAACTGACATTCAACTAATAATTGCAACTGGGAAACAGGCCTGAATGATCCATAATATTTCACCTACTGATAAATGTATGTGACATATTTTGTATTCAAAAGGGATTTGTAAAGAGTATTCCAAAAACAACAACCTAGGGTGTTTCTGGTGGGGTTTGTTTGGGGGGTTTTTGTTAATGAAACAAACAGATCATCTTTTGCAAAGAAAGTATTTTTTCAGTAAATAAATTAAGATCAATTGGAATCCTTCTACATTAGCTTCAGAAACCAAAAAGCAACTTTTTAGCATATGCAGAATATATAGGACACTACATATACTGAATTAATGGAATACAGGTATTGTTAATACTGCCGCTTTATGTTTTCAAGCATAGGCACTTGATTACCATATTCATTAAATTCAATTAAACGTGATGAAGCACAGATTTTACAGCAGTTGCACCTCAGTGTATACTGGATTCTTCATAGAGGTGACAACAGCATACATAAATGAATAAATACAAAGCCTCCCTGAACAGCTGCCAGTAAGCATCAACAGAGTCATCATTTTCCCTACAAACTGAAAACGCAAATTTCTCTTTGTGTATTGTGACAATAACAGTGACTTATACAAAAAATCATAACACTGTGTAAACAAGACCACTGTGCAAGGGGTCTCAGATTTAAGAACAGGGTCTGAAAAGCCTACAAAAGAAATACTTTAATATTGCCTAGGCAAAAATAGCACATTTTCGCATTAACTTGTTGGGAACACCAACAGTGAAACAAAATTGTTCTTATCAATGATGATACAGTATCCTGCCAGCTTGGCATTGTATTGGCCAAAACTGCTTCACCAGAATGCTCGAATACAAAGCCAATTAAAGTATGTACTGGATGCACTCCACAGAATTTTAAAATTTTTTAATGTGAAACATGGAGTAGAGATTTAAAAGGTCTTTAAAATGCTTCTCAATATACTGAGTAAAGTACTGCTTGTTAAAACAAAACAATCTACAGCTATCTGCATGACCGAGAAGCTATAAGGCATTCTCCTCTGAAAAATTCACAGACCGGGGCCAGGTGGAATAAAAAGATCACCCATTAGTATGTAAGTAGTGCAGTTCTCTTTCCCTAGTGCTGATAGTGATCTAACTTTCCGCATGCATTTTTGTGCCAAGAGAGAAGAATGTATCCAGTTCCTAGTGAAAAGCTTCTTCAAAGCACTAAGGGAGCCATTAGAAACAGTAGGCTAATCAATAAATGTTATATGCATGTTACTGTTAACAAGATAGGAGAGATAAAAAGAAACAAGCTAAAAATGCATAACAACAAAAAAATTGATGTTCTCTGTATAAAAAAATCCTGCTTGTTAAGCTGGGTATGTCCTTAGATATTTCCCACTCGCATTCTTTTCTTCTAGCGTTCCACTTACTTTCAATTTCCACAGAAGCATCAAGTAACACTCCCAAAAACTATTTTACGACTTTCCTGTTTCCCAGTTTAGCTTCTTCCCTACCAAGGAGTTGCTGTTATCTTGGAAAACGCAGTGGTGATATGGAAACCGCAGAACATCACACAATAGAACTTCCGCAACTGCAGAATTCAGACCCTTCCGCTAGATTTCAGTAAATCACTGTTCTCATGCGGCGACAGACTGCTGACACCCTTTCTGGCACCAAAGCCAGTAAGGACGTTTTCTATCTAACAGTTTTTAGTAAAAAAAAATCATTTACAGGTATTAAGACAGAAAAATACACGTGGGCGAGGCAGTGTTTATAAAAGCAAAAGACAAGGAAAAACAAACAAAAATAAAACCACAGCGTTTTTCAGCCAAATGGCAAATCAAATCTGTTAAGTGCTGTACACGGAGTTCGAAAGGTCAGCTTTGTGAGTTTTTCTTTCTTTTCTCCTACTACTCTTTCCAGTAACGCAGGGAGGTGCTGGCAGCAAGGGGGGACACGAGAAACGAACCATCCCTTTCCTTTGCGCACCCAGACTCATCAAAGGGCACAACCGCGGGCGGCCCCTCGCCCTCCGCTTCCACCCAGCCAAACCCGCTACGTTTAAACGCGCACCGGGGAGCAGCTGGAGCGCTACAGCGGGGTCGGACCTGCGGGGAGCGCCGACACCAGCACGGTAACAGGTACCGGTCCCGAGGAGCCGCGGCCGCCGCCCCGCCCGGAGCCCGAGGACACCGCCTCCGCTCCGGCTCCGGCTCCGAGCGAGTGTCAACGCCGCCGCCCACAAGTGCCGGCCGAGGGCCGCGGCCGCCCGCAACGTCTGTGGCAGCGGCGGCAGAGGAGGAGACGAAAACAGCCTCAGGGGGTAAAAACGGAATGCGTGAACGGGCAGCAAGGCTCCCTGCGGATGTCAGGGGAGGTGCGGCTTTTGCATACGTGAGG
>VZRF01013935.1:2395-225241 GCA_013396875.1 Vireo altiloquus | reverse complement strand
GGGGTTGCGGGGCACGCTCCTGGGGGTTTCGGTCCCGTCTCTCCCGGCCTGTGGCGTCGCGGCCCTTCCCGCAAAGTTTGTCTCCCCGCGGCCGCCGGAGCGCACGCCTTGCCGGGATGACACCGGGGAGCCGGGCTGCCCCGGTTTACCTCCCTGGTCTGCCCGTGAAGGCGGCGGCAGGCTGGCCCGTGCCTCTCGCCGGTGGTGCGGTGCCGCCTGCGGCCCGGCCTGCCCCGCTTGCTGCCGGCCCAGCCACCGGCCGTACCTCTTCTGGTGCAACAAGATAAGCTTGGCCTGGGACGGAGGAAAATGGGAAATGTTTGGAAATGTTAAAAAAAAAAAATTAAAATGCCAAGATCAGCGAACAACACATGATGAAGTTAGGCAAAATGATTTATAAGGTCATAGAGTTAATGAAGGGATAACTTTCCCTTCGATGCGGCAGCTAGTTAGCGTATTAACTAAAAGTAAAGAAGGTGCTGTGTCTTTCACATATGTATGAGAATAAAACACTTAAAGCAGAGGTGTTTGCAGTGACCACAAAAAAACGCCCAAAACATAAGTTCAGCTAAAAGGTAGAATTATTTTGCTGTTTGTTAACTTTGCTTCTCCTAGCAAATGTCATCAAGGTCGCGATTTCCCCTTTTCCCTTACAAAAGGTAATTTTTTGGTGTAGATGCTCTCAGACGGCTCAATTGAAGTAAACCCCCTTCAGAGGGAGATGGACCCCGGCTGTCTACCAGGCATGTCGACTCTGGCTCTGCAGAGGCTAAGTGAGCCTTTTGTCTGCTTGCCTTCTGGCTTGGTTTGGTTCTTTTTCCAAAGAGATTTTAACCTTAAGTGTCATCATATTCAAGTTACAGTATAGGAGAGTGGTTGGTTGGTGGGTTTCTTTGGGTTTGTTTTTTTTCCTTTCGGTCACACAAACATTTTAAGGAAAACCTAATGTTATGAAGATAGAATGGAATACTGCCCTCTCTATTTTCAAGAGTATCAATAAATGCAATCCCAGTACAAACACTTTAATTAGCAGAACACTTAACATGTAAACTTTAAGAAACACAAGCCTTTGTATAATGCATGGTTTGAAGGGGAGGTTTATTATATTTGGAAAATTAAATTCTGAAAACAAGTTGAATCACTAAACAATATTTCTTTTGCTTGCTCTTATTACAGCTGGTGGATTGAAAAACTCCAAATGACTAGTCGCCTTTTCCTCTGATGAATGCTAAAATATACATGTAATTACACCTTTTTAACAATAGTTCTTCCACTTTTTAACTAAGAAAAGTAATTTTCAAGATTTTATTCACAGGTTCCATTGTTCAGTCTGGCATGTGCTGGTAAGCATATTGCTTTTTTATTAAAACACAGAGCCTCTGCTATAGCTAGGATATTGAATGCTCTATAACTGTCCCACCAACTTTGTGTGTTACATGAGCCTTTATTACATCCAGAATAAAGTCTTAAAAATAAGTTACAGTTTGTTTCCATGTATCATTGTTCAATGAATAAGCCACAGTTGATGAGATAAGTACAAAATGAGACTGCTATTCTTATTTTTTCCCGTTGCTCAGGCTTTAACCATGGCATACAACTGAAACAAAATATAGTGATTCTATTACACTTATTTGGACAAAAAAATGGTCAAAATCAGGTGCAACAGTATTCCTGATGTACAACAGCATCACTTGCATAATAATTCTTCCCGGTGCAATTTGTCTTTGTATGGGACACACATTTCAGAAGGTTTTTTTAACATACAGGCTGCTATTCTCAAGTAGAAATACTTTTTAAATTTTATTCAGATTTTGTCAAGTCTTTAAAATATATATTAAATAGATGATAGTAACTGAAGTTCAGAACATTGTGCTGCCTTAGGCTTTGCCTGAACTAAAAATATTTGCATGGGTATAATTATGCTAACACAGCTGTACACACAAACTGAGCCCTCTCAGTGAACATACAACTGAGCATACAATAAACATAAAACTGTAATGGGAGTTTGTACCACAGTAATGTAATGAGCTCTTATGCACGGTAGCTGATGACTCTGATGAAGAGCCGTGCAGGTGCAGCTTTAGTAAAGAGCAAAATAAATTGTTAGGTTTGGAGTACCCAACTGGTCTTACAGATATACCTGGTACTAGCTTTAGAAAGTTAACTTGAAAGACATCAGCAATTTGTATTTACTTATTTCTTCCTTTTGTTGTAAAGTAGGACCTCTCCAGCCCCTTCCTAGAACGGTCACAAAGTATTAATAATCTCCTTAGTGTGGGTTACATCATGTACAGTGACACACAATGTTTTTTAGGGTAAGGAGTTTGGCCATTGGTGTTGTATAATCTTGAGAGATCCTAAAAATATGAAAAAAGAGAATCTACTTTGTATTTCAAGGCTAAATGTCTTAGCAAACTACAAAATACTTGATATGTCTACACATATTTATTCAAGTGATTTTAAATAAAAATTGCAAGCAGTTTTTTAAATCTTAAGCTTTTATCAAAAGACCACTATGACCATAAAACCCATAATAAAATATTCTGTGAGAAAGGACTCTTAGGGAGAAGATGAAGGGGGTCTACAGAAACCCTTATTTTATGTTCTCTAGTATTAATGTCCTGATATATTTCATTTCTCAGGTCAATTTGTAATATACTCATGGTCAAAGTATCAATATTGGATGAGATGTCTGCATTGCTGATTTACTTAAATAAATAAAATATTGATATTAATGATCTACTGCTTAGTAGATACTGCTTAGAAAACATGAAGGAGAAGTAAACTCAGGGAAAAAAATTGTTTACAGAAATAACAGGGGCACCAGAAACAAGGCTATGTCTCCATTAAATCATTCATTAGGCTGCTGTTGGGGATGCAGCCTTTTAAAATAGTAATGGGAACAGGATCTAGCCAATGAAATGAGACTCTGATTCTGCTCTATCTGAGTCACAAGTACTGGCTACACTGTGAGAAGATACTGCCTATGAAACAAATTTGATGACATTTATGGCACAGATCTATTTATTCCCTAACAAAAAAAAAAGTGTGCCTAACAGTAATTGTTTAGTTTCATCACTCTGGGTATCATATTTGGTATGGGCATTGTTTTTGCATGCCCAACTGCAGAATGGGTAGAATATGTATTTTAGAAGAATCCTGTCAGGAAGGACTCAGGGATATTTATATGTTTTGTATTTATGCTTGAAATATCCCATCCTTGAACTGAGAATAAAACATGAAAAAAGACCAATAAACACTTTTCATAAGTACTACCTTGATTAAAATACATTTCTGCTTTTGTAGTCTTACTCTTCAATATTACAGCATAATTTTCTTAATGTATATTCATATACATTATATATATATATTTCATATACGTATATATGCATACATAGACACAACATTATACTTTTCATTACAGCATTTGCTCAAATTTTAAGTTAAAAACCCACTAATTACCATCCTCCTTTTTAGAGAATGGTAATAATTTATTATAGATCAAATTTGATTCCCGGCTGTGTAAAGAGTAATCCATTGCATTAAGTGGAATTAAGCTGTAGAAAACCAAATTGAGATCAAAGGTAACTATGATCCTAATTGCTATAGCTGCTAATCTAAATAAATATTAAGTATGTGGTTATGCATTTTGTCCTTATCCAAGTAAGGATGGATCGCCATATTTTTTTTCATGGAGCTCTTTAGAGTAGAATAAGTTATACTAGCAGAAGCATACAGTACAACATAAAAGTTATACGTCAAAAGTCAGATGGTGTAACTATGCAGTTACTTCTATTACATACAATAACACCATGTATGTTATTATACAGAGTTAAAATTGGGAACTTTCTCTTAACTTCATGTTTGAAATTTATACAGTTTTTTGGATTATTATGCTGGCAAGTAACAAATATTAGTTTCACTTACTGAAGCATGCATGTTGGCAAGAACGGTGCATAGATTTACATTTTAAAGGTTCTTTGGGAAATTGTCTTCCCTGGGGACATACTTCGTAACTGTTATTATTGCTATTGGAGGTTACACATATGCGCAGAAGGGAAAGTATGCCCCGTAAGGTAAAACCGAGTAAAAAAATCATAAAAGGTATGTTAATTATTTATAACTACAAAACAAAATACTTGAAATTATGACAAATTAAAAGGGCATTTATTTACACACAAACAGGATTGTTTAAAGCCACAGGCCTTGCCCATAGCAGAGAAGTAAAGCCAAATAAGTGACAAAGCATATTAATCTTATCATAAATTCTTCAGACACATAATACCTACAAGGAGTGTCTGGTTTTGCCAGATTATGGCTTTTTTTTTTTTAAAATTTTGTATTTTGCTAGAGATTTCCACATATTTGACAGACCCTACTTTCAGACAACCTTATTTTAAAAGCTTTTTTCAGAAGCCCCTCATGGGATGTGGTCCAGAGCAACATGTGATCTGGTATACTTGCAATGCAAGTGATCTGGTATACAATGCAACAGTTGTTCCAGTATTTGAAAAGACAATATCTCATTAGCAATTCTTGTGTTAGGAAAAACAGGAGCTCCTGCATGACATTTGCTTTAGTTCTAAAAAAATCAGAATGGAAGGAACCTGACCTGACTAGTTCAGGAGTTTATGTACAGATGAATTGGCAAAACTAAAGCACAGCAATATGTATAGAATGATTTGTTGTATAGCTCAGCAATTTATCACTGTCCAAATAGTATTTGCCTCCGTATGCACTATTTAGCAAATCAATGTATCTGATATCTTGCCCCGTGCAGCATATGATGCAGATTATGTTTAAAAGTACACGTCTTCAAGTCTCTGCTTCTGATCCATATGTGAAATTGGAGAAGTGTTTTGCATTCAGTGATTTTCAGAGTTAAATCTTAGGAAAAGGTACATCTCCGAATTTGCAGTCTTAGGCCTTTTGTTCCCAGAAACATTCATAATATTACCCTAGTTCCCTATCTATTGGACCATCAAAATGCTATCAACTCACTACACTGTCCCAGCCACAGACCAGTATTAGAGCTGTCGTCTGTTTGAGAGGGCAATGAAGTTTTACAGGTAGCTTTGCCAAGTCACAGTGTGTATACAGAAACCATGCAAACAACCTTGCTCCGTTGCTTTTCTAAGGGATCTGATTCCACATGGCTCTGCATATTATTAGTTTTAACTTACATGTAGAGAAGAGGTAGAAATGTACATCTGTGTCCTTTTATATTATTTATGATGTAGGTGAACTTTGGGTTAGGACTAAAGCTATTAGTATTACCACTATTATTAATCACTGTTAATACCATTAGTTCATAGTTGCATGGAAAATGTGATTATTACAGACTAGGAATTGCCAGCATGGTGTTGATTTCAGTATGGAGAGTCCAAAATCCAAACATGGAAATAATATATCCATCTGCCTGTGAACTTGAAAACTCCATTTTGCTCCATCACATCAGCCCAGTCATTTATGGAAGGCCATTCATCTCCAGAGAGGACAACTCCGCTCTTTTGAAGAAGCTTTGCAGGAATAAGGCTTTATTAGCTATTATACCTGTCCTTCTATACCAAAGCTATTTATCTAGCAAGATTAGCACCTGTAAAAACAGTAAGAATGGAGGGGACCTTTCCCTTTTTGAAAATATCTCCTATTCAGCCAGCTGGACGTCAGGAGGAAACTTCTGATGCATTGTGCATATCTGTTATTCCAGATATGAGTGAGCATGTCTGTAACTGGCTGAGTTTTTGGATTCTCAGTCAGGTTCCCTGATGTAAATTCCTTAAAATTTGTTTGATTCATTGGAGGTCTTTTCTTCCTTTGTTTATATTCAAGTGCTATAAAGGAGTTCACCATTCCTACAAGCCACACAGAAAGTTAAGAAAAATATGAAAAAACACAAACAGAAAAGATATTTCAGCAAACCAGAAGATGTAAAAAGGTTGGCATTTCTGGAATAAGCTCATTTATACAAGCATCTGACAAATGAAAGTTTCATTTTAATTTGTTCTTAAATAGGAATTTAATGCTAAGTGAACATCATCTTAGCAAATGAAGCAGATTTAAATTTAGTCCAACTGCATCATTAAAAAGCTCTGTTAGAGCAGGAAACTAATTCAGTAAATGCCTTTTTTCTGTTAAAGTCCACTTTGATTTAGGTCAGCTGTTTCTCTTATAGATAAAGGTTCTTCTCATAGTGAAATTGTCATAAGGAGTTCTTAAAAACTTTGATATGAAATGAGCAATTTTGTCCTCAGCTGGTCAGTAAGTGCCAGAAACTTGCATTATACATAAAAAAAAGAATCAGTAGTCCCAATACAAACCCACAGTAGTCAGCAGAATCCCTCAGTTTTAGAAGCTAAGTGGTTACTTACCAGTACTCACAGCCTTGTATGCAAAAAATAGTTTGTCCTCTAGCTAGATGGTAGCCACTGTCATTGGCTAAGTATAATTTTTTTGTTTTCTCCAGCCTTTTAAGGATTCATACGGTGTGCAGAGCACAGTACAAGGTGTCAAGGCTATAATAAGCTTCCTCCAGTTTTATGACTTGAGACAACATTTAGTCTACGTCCAGTCAGAATCTCAACATGTGTTATGCAAAGACTGGCTCAGATGAGTTGCCATTTGTTTTTTTCACTATATGGGTGTCCTTTAATTTTTGTTGCCAAGGGAACAAACCAAGAGGAAATGGATTTAACAACTGCAAAGTGATGCATTTTAAAGCTCCTGAAAACAGTATTTGAACTCTGAATCTAATTTGTATGTAGGAGGAATGAATAATAGTAATGTCATTTCCAAAAATAAACAACTAAGCAAAAATCACTCTTTCCCTCTCATGCTCTTCTCTTTCATGTCTCTATTATTTGAGTACTTGAGCTTTGAAAAACAGAAGTATAAATGCCCAGACAACTACAGAAACATATGAAGGTAAAGAAAACAGAAATATTGAACCTATTCTGTCTCATAATCCAGTATTGCCTTAGCATACAGAGACCTTCTTGAACATGAAGAATGCACAATGCACACTGGTTTGTAAATGCTACTCAAACAGCAGAAAGGAGCTGCTTGAGACAGCAAGAGAAATGTTTCTATGCCTCCCTATCCCTCCTATATGTTTTTCAATAGGAAAGACTTGACAAGAGAAACAGACATGACGCCAGCATCAGGGGAAAAATGCTTGTAGCTTTTAGGAGTGCTCTCTGCATAAACTAGCTGTACGCAAAGTTAGCCCCACCAGTTTCTATATAACCCCCTTACTAGTTTCTATATAACTCCCTTCCCTGCAACACAGAGTGCATTATCACACTCATGAGGCTACAGTCAGCCTTTCTCCTTCCCTCCTGCAGGTCACTGTATCTCTTTTTCTAGAATCTAATGCATGACAACTCACATGGACCTCACTGCAAGAACATTTCTGGGGCTTTCAGATGTCCATGCCTGCAAGGTCACCCTCACTGCAGATGTCTTCTGCAGGTGCTTTTTGTTATAATGCCACTGTCCTTTCCACTGTAGTGAAATAAATGGTGGATGTGGGTATTGAAACTATACTTAGAAAAGTTAGAGAGAAACAGTTCTTACAGAATTAATCCAAGCTGGAGAGATTCAACAGTCTTTTTTCAGATCTGTGTGAGTACCTAGAGAAGGCTACCATTATTGCTACACCCAATACCCAGCCCTATTCAAGTCTGCTGCCTGAGTCTTCACACCTTAAGAGCAACACCAACACTATAGTTGGGAAATTGAATTTACCTAGGTGAGTCCATTTTTGTTTCCTAATATATTTTTGGTCTACCCTCAGGTGAGTCCTGATAGAATTCATAAACCAGGTGTTTTTCTATCTGATTTTGGAGACTGTACCCAGACTTCTCTGCTAGAAGAGAAGGTACTGCAAGTGCCACAAAGAACAAAGGGAATCCTGTGTCTCCATTTTTGAGAAAGAATTTGGTACACGGGCATATGAATTGAGATCCCTCGTGGAAGAGATTTAAATTTACATTTCTTGCAAAAAAACCCTACATTATACTAGCCATAAGTATGCTGAGTTGGGCACAGTTCATGCATTTGACACCAAGCCTGTTTCATCTCATGCTCCTCATACATGGCATTATTGACATCTACACCCAAAAGTCTTTTACCTAACTCCCTCCAGAAATGTCATAGTAAAGTCCATGATCAAGGGGAGAAAATAAAATTGATCAAGTCTGCTACAGTCCAGCTGGAGAGTCTGCCCATGAAACTACTCTGTGTATATGTAGATATCTCTACTCCATACAAAAAGGAAAAAGCCTTTATTTCAGGGATTAAATAACCAGAAAAATTTGTAATGTATAAATCTGAAGTAATAGGAAATGCCTCAGTCCAGGAAGGGAAAAAGATTTGAATATCCTTGTCCATGTTCATCCTTGCTAAGGCAGGTTTAGGGCCAGCATCATTTTCTAAGAAAATAAATGGTATCTGCCTATACCTTAGTACTTCCATGAAGGCCTTGAAAGCCATAGCAAGGTCATAGACATCTAATGTGTTTGCAAACTTATAAGAAACGGGATCAATCATATTTTCTCTGGATCTACCTTTACATTTATTACCTTGTTTTTCACCTCAGAAAAATCCAAATTGTCTCTTACTTCATGCTATGCTCTCAGTTCTGGTAACATGAGATTAGTTCAGTTGGGTAGGGTGCTAATAACACCGAGGTTGTGGGTTTGATCCCTGTATAAACCATTTACTTATGAGTTGGATTTGATGATCCTTGTGGGTCCCATCCAACTCAGAGTATTCTGTTATTAGTTAGAAAATAACATCTTTAGCATATTTATTTGATTTTTTTTGTATGAATTTTCGTTAGAAAAACTTTGAAATTATTTAACGGGAAAATTTATCTTCTGTATAGTGTAATAAGACTTATTTTGCCTCTCCAATTTAATTCAAAAATGGTATTTTTATACCCAGTTATAAACAGTTTTGATAAAAAATACCAGTTTTGCTTTCTGACTCTCAGCTGCCTCAGACTTTTGTTAAGCCATAAGCATCAACAGTCTGCTTGTGGCTTGTGTACCAAGTACAGCAGTGACTGTAAGTCATTGCTTGTAAGTATACTTTTCTTACAAGAGTGGCAAAGCATAAGTGATTTTTTTGACTTTGAGAGATTTGAAAAATCTAATTTCCTGTGGGAACCAAAGTGCCTTCTAATCCAGAGGTACTGAAGACACTTGCTAAAACTGGGGCATGGGTGGGAAATGCAAACTCTGAGGAATTTGAACATCTCTTAAAACTCTGTAAGCATTTCCCTAATGAGTGAAATGATAAATCTGATCAACTTTTGGCATAGAGGCTTGAAAGAATAAATAAAATAGATTTATACTTTAAATTAATTTGGAAGATGGCTCAAAGAGGGGTTTCTTAATTTCTAATCATATTTTTTTAAAAAATCAGATGAACACCCAAGAGAAACGAAAAGAAGATTCAAGGAATACACTTATCAAGTGTCAGATGAAGTGAGGCATATAATGTTATTAAGTATCCATCACTGAAACTTGCCGAACCTATTAAAAGTCCATAGAGCAGAAAAGAATTCAGGTCTCTAGTAGTTTGTCTGCAGAGTTCATCTCCATAGTGACTCAAGCTGCTACTGAGATCAGTCCTGACTCCTTGTTGCTACGATGGCTGAGGTACCCGAAACATTAGATACATATTAGTGCAGCATCCAGCGTGCCAGAGTTGAAGAATCATTTGGACCATGCTCTCTGGGATATGTTGTGGCTCTTGTCCCTCCTGATTCAAGATGTTCTATGATAATATAATTCTATGATTCAGCTAATTATATCTCGGCAATGGAGCATTTTATCCTAGGTAGACATTGTGCTAATGTAATCATCCTGCTCCTGATATCCATGTGGTTGCATAATGTAAACACACATAACTATGAAATATACACTGCAAGGAATGAAAAATTCACATCACTGTTTTACACTACTGTAAATTACAGACAGTGTTTGTAGTGAAAATTGTTGAAATTGGAGATGTACAAATTAATTGACTGGTGCAATATTTTTTCCCAATAGATGCAGTAATAGTTGCTTCAGTCTTTGTATACGGGGAGCCAGCACTGATTGAGAGACACTGTAGAGCAGATAATGGGATAAAAAGGGAAAACGGAAAACAAAAGTTCATGGCCTCTTCCACTGCAAGTACTAGGAGACATGAAATGAAGCTGAAAGTCATGACTTCTCCAGACAGCTTGTTCTAGTGTCTTATCATCCTCATAAATAATTTATTCCCAACCCAAACTTAACCTCTTTCAGCTTTAAACTGTTGAACCTTGCCTTTTCACTATAGGCCCTGTTAAAAAGTCTCTTTCTATCTTTCCTATCAACTCTACTTTTATTACTGAAAGGCTGCACTTGGAGCCTTCTCTTCTCCAGGATGAACAATCACAATTCACTCAGGCTTTCTTCAGAGGAAAGGTGTTCCAACTCTTTGATCAATTTTGTGGCCCTCCTCTGGACCCTCTCTAACAGATCTAAAATCTGACACCCCAGATTACAAAACAAGTTGGGCTGTCTTGCCTAAGATTACCTTCACATCATCAGTGATTTGACGAGCTCATGCTAGAACCCTTGTTTCGATTACTCAAAGTCCTTTAAAGGTGGTTATCAAGTCTACTGTCATAAAGTACACGGTAGGTTTGGCCCCAGATGGCAGAATTTTCCAATACATGAGGCATGTGATGGAAAATTATTAATTTTAATATTTAAATGCTATATCTATTTATATGAGAAGTTTCTAAAAGCATCTGTAATAACTTACGACTATTCTCACTTTTGTCTCCTTGTAAAAAGAGCAAGCTCTGTCTCAGTATGATTACAGCTGGAAAATAAAAGGTAAGTTCTACATCTGATTAGGAGTACTAAAGTCTCATTTTCAAATATTTAGGCTTTCTATAATAAATTCACTATTTGCAGCCCTGAATATCAGTTTTTTCTTTCCATTACCACCACCTTAGGGATTATGAAATGATATGTAAGGATTATTTTGTATTGAAAATTATAAAAAGAATGTAATTCTCACAAATTAACACTGCAAAAGAACTATGTTTTTAACTAATATTTGTGAAATACTTTGTTGGATGGCTCCAACTAAATGATGGTTTTCATAGTGTTACTATCTATAAGAAGAACAAATCAGTCTTTTAAATATCTTTTCAAATATTCTTTTAAACACTTTTTAAAAAATAACCATTTAATAGAAATTAGTTTATATGCCTAATGCCTTGTTCTAATGCTACAATGAGACCATGTGATGTCAAGATGTTTGGACTGGGCCAGCTTGTTTGTAATCTGTTGTAGTTTTAGACAGCTGCGCATCATACAGGGAAAGCATTTAACACAGCTGTTGGTCAGCAGTTTTCTCTGGGCAAACTCAGTGAGTTGTGTGTCCTCATAACAACTGAAGCATACAAAGATTTATCGAATGTGGTTATGATGTTTAAATTAAAATAATATGAGATCTTCACACATTCAAAATATCCTCACATGTAAAGCTACTGATCCTTCTTAAGCATCCAGCTTATGTTCGAATGCATCCAAAGAAGGGCAGCAAGGGTGATGAAGGGTGTAGAAGATAAGTCCTATAAGGAGAGGCTGATGGAGCTGGGGTTGTTTAGCCTGGAGAAAAGGAAACCCAGGGGAGACCTCATCACTCTCTACATCTGCCTGAAAGGGGGCCATAGCCAGGGAGGTTTGGGCTCTTCTCCCAGGCAATGACTGACAGAATGAGAGGACACAGTCTCAAGCTGCACCAGGGGAAGTTTAGACTAGACTTAATGAAAAAATTCTTCACAGAAAGGTGACTGGCCATTGAAATGGGCTGCCCAGGGAGGTGGTGGAGTCACCATCCCTGGAGGTGTTTTTAAAAAAATTGGATGTGGCACTCAGTGCCATGGTTGATAAGGTGGAGTTAGGTCATAGGTTGGACTCGATGATCTCAGAGGTCTTTTCCAACCTAGTTAATTCTATGATTTTGTGATTCTGTGATATCTCACAGCATTTTAACCTCCCAAAATAAGCATTTAATCACTTATTAAGACTACCGTGCAGCTAGACATCACCAACTTCATAATTTCTTGCACTTTTGATAAAGTCCAAAACATGAGATAAAAAATGTTTAAGAAGTGTGTGGAACTGTAGTTCCTGTGTGACTGCAGGTAAACCATAACTCAAGACTTTCAAGTGTTGCTCTGTCCAACTTAGTAGAGTCCTGTAATCTATTACGTTGGTGTTTTGTGCATGTAGATTTAATAAGCATAGATAGAAATTAAGCAACAGCTGCTACACAAACCCTGCACCTTCATTATTAAGTGGGCTATTCCACTAGTTGCTCCAAAGGATGTTAGAAAGACAAAGCATACAAATTTCTTATTAAATCTCAGAGGAACTTATTTCTCAGTCTTTTTTCTCCACCCTGAACTGGCAGAGTACCCAATGTGTCTTCTTCCCCTAGTCAAGATAAAAAATTCTGATATGCAATCAGAGGGCTCAATCAAAATCAGAGAGAACATTCCCTACACTGCACTTTTTTAAAAATGCAACTAGGAAATCTAGCAATGAAACTTTATTTAAAACGTGGTACCCTAACGTATCTTTTTCTCTCCCAGATTTTGAGGAAGAAAGCTGATGCCAGAATGATTTTTTTGCTTTTTCTTTTATTCCCCTCTTACATACTCTTTTATATAGTTTTATGTATTCTTAGTGCTTTTAGCCTACATACTTGGAACCTTCCAAGTCTGATTAACTTAGCTGAGACCCACTGCACCGTTAAACCAGGAGACCAAACAGTCTGGAAGCCCCAGACACCAAGGTCCTCTCCAAAACATATATTTGTAAACTAAGATAGGCCCATCCGGGGGGAAAGTTCCTCAGAACAGGGAGTTCACTCAAGCCTCTCACTAAAGATCTTTGATAAATATGCTAATTTTGCAAAGCTTGTAACTGTGTGAATTTCGGTGTGACAGAAGTGTCACATGCATTTTCAGGGCATTCCACCTGGATGAAGTGCTGTACCCAAAGATCCTGAAATAAATACCGAGGTTTAAAAACCCCTTTTCTCCATAAACCTTTTTGGTTTTAATTTTAAGACCAGGGAAAGGCATCAAAACTAAAATATAGCAAAAGTTATCTATTTTAAGGTTGCAGACTGATGTTTAAAGAATAGACTGACATACTCTCTTTTGTGTCTTAAATAGCTGTGGACACATTCTCTTGAAATATTATTACATTTTTAAGTTCTGTTTTGTTTGTCTTTCTGGGCTTTAAGGACATGATTTGTGAACATTCACGTGTACTGCTCCCTGCTATCAGCTTTTTAGCATGTTCATTTTTAATGGAATTCCATTCCATTTCATGATGTGCTTGGGCTGCTCTAAGTTAAAAATTCATCCAGGAAGTGTCAAAATAACTTCAGTCACAGGTGAGGCCGGAGAGAGTCAGTTGTTTTTCTGTCCTCATGCAGACACTGTGGTGCAGGATGTCTCTACTGTCAGAGTTTGATTCAGCAGTTCTGATGCCATACTGGGGCTATCTAAACCTTACTCAGAAAACCCATGCCTGCTGTTAAGTTTGCATTGTATACCTGTTATGTCATTGCAATGACATTTGATTAGTACCAAATTATCCTGTAGCATCCCCATTCCCTTTCAATGTGTCAGTAGGGAGTAAAAAACCCCAGCCAAATATACCAACCAACTAAAACACCAGTCCAAGTAGTCGAACTATGTGGTATATTTTCTTAAAAATATATACATCTTAAATATATATATAAATGGTATATTTCATTACAATAAAAATAGAGATTCATAAAATGTATTCCATTATAAGGAAGATGTGAGGAAAATAGCATAGTTAATTGTTTTTGAAGAAAAACAAAGGCAAAGGAAAGTAAGTACTTGCAAAAAGTAATGCTTTCTTACACCACACCTTATGGTATGTAATTTTTAAAAATATTATTTTACCAGTAGATGTCAGTGCAAGCATTTAACTCAACTCTAATATAGGAGAGTATAATCTTCATATTCACTACTGCAGGCAAATGAAAGTGTACTAATGAAACTTATATCATGAAACAGTTAATGTGATGGTTTTGGAAAATATTGAGTCTGTTTTTCTTACACTGTTTCATTTATAGCTTCAGAAGCTTGAAGGGAGCTTCTGTTCAAAAACATGTCAGAGGTAATTTCTAGGCATCTTCTTTACTGTCTGAACAGTAACTCTAATTTTCCTCTTTTTTTTCCCCCAAACCTATTGAATGTACATTAATATGTAGCATTAACAGAAATAGGTATTGGAACTTGACTTTTTCCAACCACAACCTAGGATTACCCATCCAAAGGCACAGCTATAATTTATCAAAGATAAATGTAGCTTTCTCTGATCTTTCCAGGTAGAGTCCAGAGCTGAGTGAACTGCATGGTGGCTTATATAGGCAGTTAAGTTGGTGGTGCCATATATAATGAACTGTTACATTTGGAAGCTCATTAAAAAGTAAAATAGCTTACTATGCTGTTCTTCCTTATTTTAAGTTTTCATATGCCAAGACAGTGATTCTTTATTTTTTCCTGTACTAGCTGATGCTAGTCATGACACTTGCAGCAGAAAATTCGATTCTCTGTGATGATTTAGATGTTAGTAGTGTCATTAACGGCTGAGAAACACAAAACTCACTCCAAAACCTGAAGTCCATGGCAGAGTGAAATCCCTTGAGATGTGTACCTGAAACCAAAGAAGGAGAAGCAGAGAGAAGAAAAACTGTTAAATGACAGTTAAACTGTTAATTAGTACAAACTACTATCAAGTTAAATGAAGTCATTATGGGCAAATTGTTCTACTTCTTTGGGTTTTTAGAAACTCATGTGAGGACCACTGCAATCTAATACTAAACAGAGTAAGTTGAAATGTAGAAATTTCATCAACCTATATGCTCCTGTCTCCTCTCTCTGACCCCTGTTATCTGTCTTGTCTGTATACAAATATCAGTTCCCTGTAATGAGGTGGAATATTTTTTGCATGATTTGAGAAATGCACTATGTTCTATAAAGACGCCAAGATAATCAGGAACAGGTCTGTTCTTGACTAACATCCTTCTTGGCTTCATGAATCATAGAAAGTTTAACATCTCTTCATCAAACTCAACAGACTGTATTATTTACAATCTCCACAGTTTTACTGAAAGCCAGTAATCAGTCCCACATTGCTGATCATTACCAGAAAGCTGACATTAAGATGAATAAAGTACATAATATGCAGAACAGGAGAATGGTTACAAAGCCTGGGATGAATATGCCTCACTGACACTAAGTTCTCTGATCAGATATGTGAACAAGAAAGAAAAAAGATGAAATCAGGCCCCCAGGAGACTGTAGTTAATACACAGCCTAGAAAATCAAGTTAGGATCAAAGATAAAGAATACTCTGTATGCAGGGACTAGCCTCTTATAATCAACAGACCCGTGAAAGCAAGCGGAATGTCACACATAACACTGCAAAGCCTTTCACCCATTTCTCCAGTATTTCTATCAATCACACAGCAATACTACATGAGAAGGGTTTGTCCCTGTGAAAGAGAAAAAAAACTTTCCATTTGTTGCTCTCTAAGGAGCTAAAGATCTAAAATTAGCCAGTGATATTTTGACAGGATTGAAGGAAAAATTTGCTCCCCTCAGTACTAAAGTTGAAAAGAAAGATGCATGTTTATAACCATAGGCAGAAGATAAATTTCACACAGTATAACATGACAAGTACAGATTTTCTGGGAGGAAAGGCTGTATTTAATTAAGCACTAACATTTTTTGTAATACTTAAAAATACCTTTAAAAATTGATAGAAGCCTGCCTGTCTTGAGTTGCTAGGCTGCATAGCTGTTCAGACTTTGCTAGTATTTCCCAGATTAATGTTCATTTTGTACTGCCTGCACCATAAGAGTAAGATCTTCATGCTATTACATGTGCAAGACCTTTCATAACCTTTGGTGGCGTGAATGACCCTTTGGTGGCTTGGCCTCACCGCTAGGTATGGAAATTCACCCCTGTAGGGAAATCATAAAATCCATGATGAAACCATACCCATCTAGAATCTCCCTTGCTCACTGCTGAAATGGCTGCTTTCCTTAATGCACCCCATCTGACCCAAAGACGGCTGTCCTGAGCATGGTCCTTAGAGGGGCATCTTCCCAGACACAGGTGAGCTGAGCTCAAACCACAGCCTTTGAAGTGCCTGCTCAGCTGCTGAAGGCTATCAACACACTCTGCTGTGAAAAATGATAGCTCACCAGATGGTGGCATCACTTTAACGACATATGCAACTTGGCTAAAGCCTATTTCATCCCACTTACTTTTTTCCAGGAATTCAGCAAGTACCAATTGCAACCCATCATAGTAATTCTTCACTGCCATAAGATAGTAAGATTCTCCAATTTCTGTAGCTTTGCAATGAATACTTGACATTACTTGATGAGATAAGAACCACTGCTAGCATGCTCAAAGGCTAAGCTAAGCTGGAGTGGGTGGCTCTGTGTTTCCTTAGCCTCCATATTACTTGTTGGTGTTGCAAAAAGTAAAGGAAAGGTGAACTGAGTAATAGCATAACGAAGGTAGCAGCTCTTCAATTTTTTTTCCTTTTGAAGACTGCTAGGCCACTTCATTTACTGATCTTTATGTGAGAGTTATCAGAGAAATCCACAAATGGGACAGCCTGTCCTAATAAAGCTCTTCATAGCAACAGACATAAATGTGCCCTCCAGTGTCACTGGTGGTTTTTCAATTATTTGCCTCATTGATACAGTGGTAGAGGCAATACCTCCTTGGTACTAGGAGTAAGGCACTGGAGTTCAAATCCATAAAGCATCTATGTACCAAATTCCTAGCCCACAAACGTTCTTTGCTTAGGTCCTCAACAATGAAGATTAACTAAGAAGGTCTCAGTGCCCTGAGCTGGAGGATCATGACTGCAAAAATTATAAATACACAATAGGCCCTGAACTTGTGCAGGATCTGCTGCTCCTGCTGGATCCCTCTAAGTCCATGAGGCCTCATGGGATTCATCTGAGAATACTGAAAGTTCTGGCTGGTGTCATTGCAAGATCTCTCTCAATGATATTTGAAAAATCTTGGACTCTGGAGAGATCCCAGTTGGGATCTGGAATCTGGCTAATGTTGTCCCAATTTTCAAGACGGGCAAGAAGGACAATTCTGAAAACTAAAGAGTTTACTTCAGTGCCTGGTAAAATTATGAAGATCATTCTTCTGGGAGTTATTGAAAAACACCTAAAGGACAGGCAGGTATCAATCAGAACCAGCATGGCTTCATGATGGGAAAGTCCTGCTTGTCAAACCTAATTTCCTTTTATGACAAGGTAACCAACCTAGTTAATCAAGGGAAGCCAGAACATGTAATCTTTTTAGATTTCAGTAAAGCTTTCTGTCTTTCACAGTATCCTCCTGGAAAAAAATGTCCTGTGCACAACACAGTAAATGCCTTGCGAAATGGGTGAGCAGCTGGCTCAGAGGTTGGGCACAAGGGGTTACAGTGAATGGGGTGACATCAGACTGGGGACTTGTCACTGGTGGGGCTCCACAGGGCTCCATCCTTGGCCCCGTGCTCTTCAACATCTTCAAAAATTATTTGGATGCAGGGCTTGAAAAGATACTGAGTGAGTTTGCCAATGACCCTAAATTGGGAGGAGTTGTTTGACTCTCTTAAAGGCAGGGAGGCCCTGCAAAAAGACCTTGATAAATTTGAGGGCTGGGCAAACACCAACCACATACTCTCTACAAAGGAGAGTGCTGGATTCTGCACCAGGGATGGGGCAACCCTGGATGTATGGACAGACCGGGGAACGAGATGCTGGAGAGCAGTGCCATGGAAAGGGACGTGGGGGTCCTGATCAGTGGCAAGTAGAACATGAGCCAGCAGTGCCCTGGCAGCCAGGAGGGCCAAGTGTGTCCTGGGGGGCATCAGGCACAGCATCGCCAGCCGGGAAAGGGAGGGGATTGTCCTGCTCTGCTCTGCTCTGGGGCAGCCTCACCTCCAGTGCTGGGGGCTGTTTTGGGCACTGCAATATGAGAAAGACATGAAACTATTAGAGAGTGTCCAAAGAAGGGCAATGAGGATGGTGAAGGGCCTTGAGTGGAAGCTGTATGAGGAGGGGCTGAGGTCACTTGGTCTGAGGGGAACCTTTCTGCAGTTACAACTTCCTTATGAGGAGGAGGGGCAGGCACTGATGTCTTCTCTGTGGTGACCAGTGACAGGACCTGAGGGAACAGCCTGAAGTTGTGTCAGGAAAAGGTTCTTTATCCATCCAGAAGGTGGTTGAATACTGGAACAGGCTCCTCAGGGAGAGTGACTTCAAGAGGAGTTTGGACAGCATTTTCAGATACACAGTGAGATTCTTGGAGTTGTCTTGTGCAGGGCCAGGAGTTGGACTTGGATGATCTTTTTAAGTCCCTTCCAACTTAGGATAATTTTTGATTCTATTATTCTAACGGCTTGGTGAATTATACACTAGCCTTTATTTGTGGCAACAGAAGAAAAGCATAAGGACATGCGAATTGGTAGTAAATTCAATGAGGAACTTGCTCTGTTGCAGCCTCCTGTTTTTGTTACTTTTTCTATCCAGTACCAGGTGCCTAACTAATAAAGACTGACACACACAAGAGTGAGCAAGGTTAGCTCAGTCAAAGTTCAGTTTCCTCTCACACTCCATGGTGGTGCCCTCAGGATTGCAGTGCTATGGTCCCAACAATTTGGCATCAACAAAAGGCTCACAACATTTTAAAATACTTGGAATCAAACATACTGAAAGTATGCATCATGAAAGGAAGAGAATCACATGTGAGTGTGCATTGATAGAAGCAGTAAGATGAGTTTGACTGCTCATGTTGGCCAGACCCATTAGGCAAATATATTAAAAACAAAAAATTCCACATCATCTGACTTGAAACACAGATAACAATAGTTCATGTCCTTGGCAGAGCCAATTCACTCTTTTAATTCACAAAAACAGGAATAAAACATAGTTTTAAAAGACAGAAAGTAAAGTCTTCATATAATTTTGCAGAAAAAGACTTTTTTTAAATAGAGAGTGACTGACTGAAAACTACAGGTGCAACTAAATATTGAAGGCATTTGGAAACCTAACCCAGATGTAAATTTTGTCTTTGTGTCTGTAATGATCTAACTTAAAAGTGAGAAACGAGCATCACGGAGCCTGGGGGTGAGGTAGTAATAGAAATCTGGGTGTGAATTCTGTGATTCACATGTGTGTCTTCATACACATACCACTCTTGAGGGCACCCCCATCTTTATGTAAATGATGGATTCCTAAAATGTGTACCATATGATTTGAGGAATAACAATGCCCCAGTTTTGCATAAATTAAACAGCAGATCCTGATAACTAGGCTTTCCCATTTACATTATGCCTCAGTTCCAAATCCATGGGATATAAATGAGAGCAGCATATGGTCCAGAATGGGAAAGCTGTGGGACTTTCATGTATGCACCATGGGAGCAAATGGCTGTCCCACAGATGGTGGAGTATTTAGATGCATCTCCTGTATGATGGATGCCAACGCACAGGAGGAAGAAGCCATGAGTAGCCTCTAGAGGTCCCCGCTGGCTGGCATGCCTAGAACAGATGCTAGAGCTACACAAAGGGTTTCCAAGCATAGCTCTTTTTATATCTTGGCTTTCCGTTTTCAATGCTTGTATGTATGTGGAAATTTATGGCATAGCTGAATTATCTTTCCGACAAGCTGTACTATAGTTAGAACTTCTCTGTGACAGCCATTATAATAAAAATAATTTTATTTCAGATTCATCACTTCAGTTTTTTACATGAGCATGCAGGGAGAAGACTTTTTTGGGTTTGTTTTTAACTCTCTTGGCCTGAGGCTGTGAAGAGAAATTCACAAAGCAGAATGGATGATGAAGAAAGGACTGAGAAGCTACTTCCATATCCCACAGGCCTCCATAGGCACAAGTTATATACAATGCTGTAACCATTTACAGTGGTGAGCATTTAGACACAGCCAATAGGGGAAATATCACTGGTAGGAAAGTCAGAACAATCTTTATGTGAAAAGTAAATCTGTCTACTGGTATATTTTGAAATATCAGGTTCAGTTATTTGGAGAAAAGCTGTAAGATGTTGGAAAAAAAAGTTTTATTTCAAAAACTGCTTTGCATTTACCTGTGAATCCATAGCCAGCTGTAAACAATAAATGAGTTAGCCCACAGGGATCCTAGCACACTGGTGCATGTCCCATCAGCTGTAATCAAAACATGCATGTAAAGCAGCAGAAAATTGTTGCAACAAGCAGATAAGAAAATATTTGTGACAAATGACAGCACTGAACTTAGTAAAGCAAGGCACTATGAGCATACAAAACTCCTCTCCCTGGCCTTCCTCCCACAGTTGACCATATAAACTACACCCTGCCTGCCCTGCATGCACACTCCTCCTGACCTCTCTCCCATTTCCTTCTCCTACAGCCATGCTTCCTTTGCTCTCTAGATGATTTCATGAATACTTTATAGTGTTGCTGGCATCAAGATTCTTACCACAGATTGGGAACTTGATGTCCTTTGGAAAATGTCTAGCTGGGCAGCAAGGGGCAGACTTCCAGGTGAGTTTTGGAGAAAGCAAGTGGTAGGAGCTATGCCAGGAACAGAAAGGATTGATCCTTCTCTATTATCAGGATAAGGATTTCTGGATGAGAACCTGGCTAGCAGAAAGGAGAGCAGAGACACGCTAAAGCAGGCATGGTGGCAGCAGCAGAGTGCGTGGTTAACTCCATATAGTGGGATTGATACTGTTGAGGAATTCTCTCTGCTGACTCTGCCTGAGACCCCAAAGGCTTCTCCCACATGCTCCATACACACATGAAGTATGTTTCATCACACTTTTGCCTCCTAAACCCTTTTTTCCCCTCCCACAAAACAGAGAGAGTTTTCTTTCACAACAAAGTTAAAGAGAGTCAGCAAACCTCCTTTAAGAATTCACCTCAGCCCTTGACAAAAGCTGTGCTAGTACTTCCTAAGGATAAAGGTCAAGAAAGACCAGAGATAGATCAGGATTTTTTTTGCTCTTGCCCAGGTGTAGCTAAAATACCAGTTCATCCCATAGCATGTTAGAAGAATATAATGGGTAGATGGACAATTTTAAAAAATCTTGCTACGTTTAAGATCACAGAACAGATGTGGACCTCAGATCTCTCTAGCAGGTTCCCTACACTGGTGGAAACCAAACAACAGAGGTTTTTTTCGGTGTGGTCATTCTGTAAACCAAGAGCAGACTGCATCTGCTGATCTGCTTAATCTCTGATTTTTCCTCCACTTGTCTTTGCTTTAGTTATTTCTTTGATTTTTTTTTATTCAATTTGTGTTTAGTTTTATTAGGACCTTTCTGCTTCATCCTACTTTTCTGTTGCAAACATCTAGGGTTTTTTTTGATTCTATTTTCTTTTTCCCCTCTTAAATAATGGTGAATCATTATTCCCAGTCTTCATTAGCTTTTTCTTTGAAGTATTTTGAGATTCTTCAGAATTCTTTTCTGTGAAGATCTTTTCCCCATTACAGTTCCATTTTTGAGTGCAGATCAGTTCAATTTCTCTTCTTCTATCTTCCACTTTTTTGTCCTCAAAGTCTCACTGTATTTAGAATTAAAATGCCTTTCTAGAGATGACTTTTTGAAAAGGATGTGTCCACACAGACTGAAAGTTACAATCATTCCCTGTGTACGGAGCTCTCATTAAGAAGCCATTTGGTCTTCAGTAGATCCATAAACACCCATACATACCATATATATAAATACGTGACATGTATTGTGTGATTTAGTGTTGTATATATGAAAATTTCACAGCTAAATGTGCATGACTGTATGAAATCAACTGCCCTCTCCCGTTGCGGCGCAGAGTAGGTGGCAAAGTGTAGCAACCTTCCCAGAAGTGTCTCTGGAGAAGCCGCTCTGGTGAGTGCCACACAAGCACACACACACCGGATAGCAGATGCAGGTGTCAATGACAAAGAAGCGGAAAGGGTCTCTATACGGAGTTCCATGAAAAAGTTTATTGCACCAACTCTCGAGAACGGGTTCAGGACCAGGAACTGAGAAAAATGGAGTGCAAGGGTTTAAATATGGTGGGTGGGGCGGTCAGGGCGGAGAGAGCATCAGGAGATCAGGAGCCTATGGGCTGAGGGCTGGGGGGCAGCACAAAGGTGGGACTAGGGCCAGGGAGCCAGTAGGAAAGGAGCAGGGGAGGGACTGAGGAGCAAGGGCCAGTGGTGAGGCAGGGAAGCGGGAAGGTTCTAGGGCTAGGAGCATATATGGGTAAGAAGGAGACGGGAAGGGGTAGAGAGCCAATGGGCCAACCGGGGAAGAGGAACTGGGGTGCATTTAAATAACAGGGAAGAAGATGCTGGGAGAGGCCTTTTGTCTCACCCTCACCTGAGTCGGTCTCAGGGACCAACCTCCCAGGGCGCTCCTGTGTTACCTTGAACTGGAGGCTTATCCTCCTCCACACTTTCCACCTCCAAAGATGTCTCATAGGGGACCAAATGTATCCCTGAGTAGTGTCGTAACAGTCACTGAAGCAAAACAAAAGCAAAATCTGGCAGTGTTCTGGTAGAAATCAAAGACCCATAAGAGACCTAAATTTATGAAGTACCATGAGTGTTAAAAATGAAAAATAATTGCATGTGTAACAGGTTACTATTTTTTTCCTAATTATATCACTTGAATTTATATTATTATTTTTCATTGATACATTTACTTAGTAGGATGTTCCGCCCACAGTTATACACACAATGCTTGACAAGTTGTATTTGATACAGGCAGTGTCATGAGTTAATTTACTAAACCTTTAGTCATTAGACCAACTTTCACTATTAAAAAAAACCATGAAAGGATAACTAGATTTCTAAGCACTCTTAATAAACTTCCAAATGAAAAATGCATCATCTCTTCAGTTACAATAGTATAGATCAAAATTATGACCCTTTTTTGCCACCAATTTAATTGAGAAAGCAATTCATCTTAGTACTATTTTTTCAATTTCTTTTGTTCTATGCAAGATCACAAAAAGTTTGATAACTTCAGTAAAGCCAGGACAAGCAACTTCTTTCTTAATATAGAAAATGTCCTCAAATAACTAAAACAAAAATAGAAAAAATAAAATCTTGCTAGTCATGAAAATGTAGAAAATGAGTTCTTGGATTTCACTGCATTTAAAGTTCCAAAGTTTAAATTTGACCTGCTTATTGGCATCCAAATGAGTAATGGAGGAGTTTTATTTGGAAATACTCTTGGAAAGTATTCAACCAGTTTTGGCAGCAATAATTTCGCTGTAGTTTGGGGAGAATTTTACTTTCTTGGAGTGTGCAACTTGCTGGCATTAACCCAGAAGTAATCTACCAGAATTATGTAATCTAGGTTTTAAACACATTCAATGAGCATTTTGAGAAGAATCACTAGAAGGACATAAAGCATCTCTTCTGTTTTGCATGTGGTGTCTTGTTGCGTTGCTGGTTTGTGTTGCAAAGCCGCAATGAACAGCCAGTGCCGGGGAGCGTTTCTGCCCAGCTCCGGGCAGGGCCCACGTGCTCCAAGCTTTCCTTCTGAATGCAGGGTCACAGGGCCCTCACCGGCCGGGGAGCCTCATGGCTTGCCCAGGGATCTTCTGCTCTTCCCAACAATGCAGCAACAAAGGGGATGAGAAGAGACCTCCGTGGGAAGAGCCTGGAAAGTCTTTATTCACGTGGTGCTGTTCAGCCTTCCGAGGGCAAAGGTGAAGGAAAGACAGAGGGTCTGGGGTTTTATCGGAGTCTAGGGAGGGGCAGAGTCGGGGTCCCCCAGAGACCTCGAGGGAGGAGCTCGAGGGAGTGGCCAGGGTTTAGCCGGGAAGGGGGTAAAAGGGGGTGGGGGGAACACCACAATATCTTATCTGTAGTCTCAAATACAGAGCTTCAAAGTCTTAAGAAGGACTTTCCAAGCAAGGAAACATTTTTTACAAATGTAACACAGAGATAAGAGCATTTGGATTGGATCTTACAATTTACTTGCTGCTCTGCACTGTTAATTTCTCTCACTGAAATTAACCTGGTCAGAAACAACTTCTGAAAAGAATGCCATCTCTTGTGTAATTCTTTTTTCCCACAGAGTTACTTTGGCTCTTAGGCTCCATTTTCTTTTATTAGTTAGACACTTAAAGAAAATTTATTTTTGATTAGATTTAGTTGTCTCAGTTGCAGAATCATAGGATCACAGACAGCTTTGGGTTAGAATATCATATATGTGCCCTGTGCCATGGTCAGGGGCACCTTCCCAGAGAAGAATCATAGATCCACATTGTGGCTGAGGCTAGCCAGCACCTCTAAAGATTAGCTAGTCCTACTTCTGCTTATTAGAGACAGAGCAGAGAGCCTACAGCAGAGACAGCTACAGCAGGTTGCTCAGGGATATGTCCATTCGGGTTTGATTATCGCCAAAGATGGAGACTCCACAGCCTTTGTGGGCTCTTCATTAGTGTTCAACTGTCATTGCCATTACAAAAAAACAAAAGTTTTTTTTCTGTTGGGGTGACTCAAATGGAACTGGACACTGACCAAAAGCCTGGGACTTTGGACACTCAAAGAATGAACTGGTTCAGACTACTTTTCCACTTTTTCCTTGTTAAATGATTTGTTCCAGAGAGACTGTAGTGAAAGTTCTGTTGTCAATGAGTTGCTTGTTTCACCCCTTCCCAATCCAGTTCCTGCAAAGTTCTATGTTGTTTGGTTCCCCATTGGTTTGATATAAATCACTCTATTCCCCTTTCTCTTCCCTCTCTTCCCTTATTGGACCCAATTGGACCCAAAAGACTCCACCTTTGGTTCATCCCCTTTCCCTTATTCATTGGTTCATTTTTTTCTTACTAGCCCTTTTCCTGCTCTCCTATAAAACCTCTCAATCCTCTATCCTAAGGGTCTGTTGTCCCTGGACCCTCCATTGGAAATAAACCTTTGGAACCCACACAAGAGACCCCTCTCTCACTCTTTGCCTCCACCGGCACTGCCATACTATCTATATTTGGCCTCGAGCACGTCTGCTTGCTGGAGCTGGAGCAAAGATATCTCTAGCTGGAAGCTGTGGGCCTCAGGCAACCCCAACAGTGTCACGCGGCACCCGAACAGGGACCTCCACACAGAGGTTTCCTGAGAGACGTCCCTGGTGGTCTAGTGCTAGACAGGTGTGAGTCATTCTGGGCATCCACGACCCCTCTGTATAGCACACAGAGTTTTATTCAGTGGTTTTATACTCTCCCTCCCCGGGGAGGATCGGCAACCATCCGCAGTCAGAGCTGGGAGGATCGATCCAAAATGGAGGACCCTATCCATGGATCTGTGTTCCCAGGACCAGCTGTTGAACCCCAATTCAAGTGGTGTGGGTGAGTCCTCTCGGGGTGGGGTCCCAGGCTAGGAAATTTCACTCCCTGGGCAGTTTGCTTTTCTCCCTTTTACTGTGGTTAGGGGTGGGTTTTGGTGCATTAGACAATGGGTGCTAGAGAGTCTGAACACCAGAGGGAGGTTTATGTCCAAGTTGGAGAATCCCTGAAGGTGGGAGGGAAGAGCTATTCTAAGGGTTTGTTAAAAAAGTTTGTTAGGTGGCTTTTTCTATACTTCCCCCAGGTGTCCCCTGAGGATGTAAAATCACTCCCATTTTGAGACTCGGTAGGGAAAACATTAACCACCTTGAGGAATAACAGGGACACCCAGTTGTTAAATTCTGTCCCTTGTTAGTTTTAATTTATGATTCAGTTAAAAAAGAGGGGAAATTAAAGGAAAAGCCTAATGAAAACTCCCCAGTTGAAAAGGGTTTTGACCCTCTCCCTCCTTCCCAGGTTCCCAACCCTTTTCCCTCAATGCTGAGCACATTGGGAGGCGCAGACTGCCATGACGCACAGGGCTGCCACCAACTACCTGGCTCTTTCTGGTTTGCTCAGCTCCCTTTCCAGAACAACGCTGGTCAGGTCGTCCTGGACCCTTCCCTAATCCCTTTTCCCACTCCCTCTTCCCCAGTTATAAGATCCCGAGTTGTACGAAATGGCAGTTCCCAGTCCTAACTCCCTCAAAATGGCAGAGACTGCATGGCTTGGTCCCCTGTTTTGTCTCCTTCTTCCCAAAATCCTTTTCACCCCTGTCCTTACAACCCCTTCCTGTCTCCTTCACCAGACTGCCTGTCGTCGGGTCCCTCCGTCCCCTCGAGCCCCATCCCTCCTGTGTCAGGTGCCGTGCCACAGTGTCAGCATCTCTCCTTCCTGCCTTGACCTGCCCCACTCTCTGTCTGCTCTGTTAGCTCCGCCCACCCTCCTCCAAATTCCGGTTCTCATGCTGTTAGCTCCACCCACTCTCCACCAAATTCTGGTTTCCATGCTGTTAGCTCCACCCACCCTCCTCCAAATTCTAGTTCCCACACGGTTAGCTCTGCCCACCCTCTTCCAAATTCTGGTTCCCATGCAGTTAGCTCTGCCCAACCTATTCCAAACTCCAGTTTGGGACCTGCTCCTTCGCTGCTCCGGTGCACTACAGCTGGACAGGAAGGACGCCACAATGGGAACCCTTCTCACAGCAACAATTAAAAGAACTCTGCAAGGCGCAGAAAGATTTTGGAAGAGAAAGTCAATATTTCAGAAACTTATTAAAAGCTACTTTCGCTAATGCGTTGGCCCCTCAAGATCTTAAACATATCCTGTCATGCCTGCTCCTCCCCATAAAGTACATCTTATGAAATAGGACATGGAAAAAGATCCTAAAATAACTCCCTCCTGTGGTCTTGCAGAGTCCAAATAATTTAATTGACACCAAGAATCTAAATTTAACTTTAGAACATTTATACAGCAAAAGAGAAATGGCTAAAACCCCAACAGCCTTATTTTTTAACTTATGTTTAAGCAGTATTTACTGCATTTCAGTTCAGCTTGTACCTACCACTTCCCATTCTGTCACGAAGCACAGCTGAGAAGATTCTGTCTCCACCTTCTTTAGCGTCCCATCAGGTATTATAGATTGGAGTCTCCTGAGCCTTCCTTAACATAAACAGGTGCAGAAGTCTCAACCTGTCTTCATATGGCAGATGCATTAGTACTTTCAACTTTTTAGTGACCTTTCACTCTATCTTACACAGTATGTCTATGTCTTTCTTGTGCTGGAAAACCCAGCATTCCAGGGAGGGTCTCACAGTGCTGAGTGCAGAGAAAGGATCACATCACTGGATCTGTTTGTAACATGTCTTCTAATGCAGTTCTAGATACTGTTGGATTTCTTCATGGGAAGGGCACATTGCTGACTCATGGCCAGCCTGCTGTCTGCCAGGACCCCCTGTACCTCTTCTGCAAAGCTACTTTCCAGCTGGCTGGTTCTTTGTTGGTGAATGGAATTACTCCTTTCCAGATGCAGACTTTTCTTTCCATTCATTTAAATTCATGGAGTTCCTAGCATCCCACTTCCCCAGGGAGTCCAGGTCCCTCTGAACAGCAGCAAGGACAGCTGATGTAACTAGCTGATGTCACTTCTCCTGGTTTTGTATCTTCAGCAAATTTGCTGCATGTGCACTCTGTCCCATCACTAAGATCATTAAAACCAGTTGGACCTCCTACTGACTCCTGGAGTAAACCAGAAGTGATTATCCTCCAGCTGAAATTTGTGCTGCTTTCACATCTCTTTACCTGCTAAACAGATTTTGACAGCTTTCAATCCACCTCACTATTTTTAGCCTATACTTCATCAACTTTGTCAGCATTTTCTATGATAGTGGCAAAAACCGTGTTAAATCAAGCTTAATGGCATCTGCTTCTTGCCCTGCCCGCCCATCCATGAAGCCCTTTTTTATCATTGTAGAAGACTATGAGAATGGTGAGACATGATCTCACTCTGTATATCCATATCGTCTTCTTCAAATACCCTGCTTATCCTCAGTATGTTTGGAAATAATTTTCAGAATTATTTAGTCCACAATCTTTCTGGGGATTAAAGTGAGGCTGAGCAGTGCTTCCCCAGATACTCCTTCTTGCCCTCCTTGAAGACAGGAGTGACATTTATTTTCTTGCAGTCTCCTGATCACCATGACCTTGCAGAGACAACCAAGAGTGATTTCACAGAGACCTGGGCCAGCTCTCTCAGCACTCACACGTGCATCTTTTGAGGTCACAGAACCTGTGTGTGTCCAGTTGACTTAAATACACCCTAGCTCCATCTCTCTCCAGCATGAGTAAGTTTTCTTTGCTCTGGCTGCATGCTTGTTGGTTTTAACTGACTGTTGCTTAAACGTTATAATAATTTTCAGAAAGGAGTTGATCAAACAACTCATGAAATTTAATAATCACTATGACACAACACCCCTGCATCGCTGCTTGAAAAATTGACACTAAATAATACTACTTCTGTAATTTTTAGACAGAAAAGTCTAAAAGAAAGAAAACTATTTTTGTGACAAGAGTAGAAAGAGACAGGTTGGCTGAATGTTAAGGAAAGTTTTGAGAAAACTAAAAGCCTAAAAAGTCCTTCATGTGAAGATAAACAGTTTAAATCACTGAAATAAGAATGCAGTATTGAAGAAATTTGCATTTGCGACCTTTATGAAATGGACTTTTCTCAGACTTCAAAGATAAGCAAAAAACTGTTAAATATGCAGGCTGGATCCAAGACAAGACTGTGCAAGAACAGAATTGATTTTAAAAGCTCCTGCTATCCAGGAGTAGGTCAGTAGAAAGTCATGAACATGTGTAGATCTGGCTGCTACCTATGCTAGAAGAGCTTACTGGGGAAAAAGAAGACAGTGAATACTGTCATCAAAATACCATCTTCTGCCAATACTATGATTTTTATATAGGACCAGGGGCTTATTTTGGAAAAAACCCCATCTTTTAAATGTAAGGAATTGCCTAAGACAAGGTAAAAAATGAGTACCCCAAGCTTGAAGAGTATGAAAAAACCTATCCCAAAAAAGAACATAATGTAATATGCAGACCTTATAAAAATGAAGCTTCCAATAAAACAAAACTTCTGTGCACCTGTTAGTGCCATAGACATTATCCTATGTGCAATGAAGAACCCTCACATTTATGCCAGACATGAAACAAGACTAGATGAATCTCTAGTCTCTGAATCTCTCTAGTAGAGATTCTAGAGTAGAATCTCTACTCTCTGAATTTGGAAATACAGTACTTGGGCAAAGATGAAGGCTTAGGTGTAACTTTACTGTCTAGATTAATCTCTGTTCTTTCCTTACATTTAAGCACACCACCAACTGCCGTATGAAATGCAGCACAAAGTAAAACGAACAGTAAAAAAGTTTGATCCATACCAGCTGGGAAAGAGTTGGTTTTGTGCCAACATTAGTAGGACATGCAGGAGCTGTGTTGAGATTTCGTGGCTCTACAAAAATATCTGCACACTGAAACATCCACTCTGTGGAGTTATCTGTTTCTGCTGGGTGTTACCTGTCCGGAAACAAATGCTCACCACCCAGAAATGTACTTTACTTTGATACAATTCAGGAGGGAATGTTCTTTGGGGAGAAGGAAAGACGGAAATGATCTGGGAAACAATGATAAATGTTGAAATCAACCGTCAAATCTACATACTTATAAATATACTCAGTGTGAGATCAGGAAACAGGAAATGTGCATGGTGTTTATTACCCACGCACAGCAGTGAGACCAGCTGCCTACATGTCCTGGAGTGTTCAGGATAATCCTGTAATTAACATTGCACCTCAGTGGCAAAAGAAAAAAAAAAGAAAAGAATATCCTCTAGTCATCTCATACTTGATGATGGAAGTGTGGAGGAAGAGGGCAGCAAGAAGCATTTAATAAAAACCACTGTTAGGAATTTTTGAGGAGCCGATTCCATGTCGTGTTCACAATGCAGTTTTCCTGTGCACAAGCACGTCCTCGAGCAGTCCAGAGAGCTTCTAGAGGTCCTGTGTCAGGACATCCTGTTTCTTAACAGCAGATATACAAGCTGTATTTGTCTTGGAAGCCAAGAGATGCTACTGTAGAAATGTAACACTAGACATAATTCTACCAGTGCCTGGTGCCAACAGATTTACAAGTCGGATAGAGATATACAATTATGATTAACTCTTAAAAATTTTATTTTTATACTAACACCCCTCACCATTATAAAGAAAAGGATTTCTGAGATCTCAGTAGCTGAATGGATGGAGATCATTAAAAGGGGAGACCCCACTGTAGGAATGGCAAAGGCAGAATTCCTCTCTGGAAGACACAAAATTACAAAACTATTTCGATTTTTTTTAAAGTATTCAATGGATAATCTATGCATTCCAGTTTCTAAGAAGTATATTTTTATATATATACTATAGTATATTATAATAAGATAAGGCTGTTTATAGAACAAGCTAAAGCATTATTTCAAGATTAAACCTGCAGAACTACTAACAGATTATATTACTCCTTCATTTACAGATAGACAGAAATGTTGCCACCGATCAAGAGAACATCTTGGTGTTGATTAAGGACCATTTGACCATGGACAAATTACTTTCACTGATTTTTCCTAGCTATGAGAGAGAGTGGTTTGATGGCAGGACTGCAAAAGGGAAGACATAGGTCCAATGATTCATGACGACTAAACCTTACTTGAAGTATTTTAAAGGGAAAAAAATCAGTTCATGCAAAAATTGTCATACTCATGCCTGGTTTTGTAAGGCTGTTTTGAGTTCACCATCTCAAAATTCACATTCTGTAAAACATATAGTGGTAATGATCATTGATCTATGAGAGAGCAGCACTTCAAAGCAGCCTCACTGGTTTGACTAAGACAGCCTCTGAAAAGGGGAAGGAGGGACAAGATTTCTGCTTTTAGGCAGAGATAGCCTTTATTCTCTGTCTACTGGGTTTGCACTTAACCCTAGATGTTACTGGAGAAGAAGCACAGCCCAGCACCTCTGCCACTGAGCAGCAGCAGAACTAGTGTGAAGGTATTGCCTCCAGAAAAGTTAAAATACTACCTTTTAGGGGGTTAGACTGTCAAATATTGGTGCTTTTTCCAGATGATATTCCATGCACCCACTTAAAATCACTAAATGATATCTCTCACTTGGCTCTGACTGACAGTGGAAAGTAGAGTGGGCAACTCAAGTCTTTCGGGGTTCCCCTCTACTTTGGACACCCACAGGAGACATCCTTTTTGCTGTATGTCCATCTGTCTTGATGCTGTATTTTGTTCCAGACTTGTGTTCATGATGTGAATGTCAAAATGATGTCCTTATGACCGAAAGTTAATAAACAGTGCACAAATTCTCAGTGATGTTTCACTTATATACCATAATAGAGACATGAGCATTTAAATATACTGTGCTGTAGCCTGTGTTAAGTCCCTGCCAGTGTAGCAAGAGATGAAGGGTTAAAAATTTCTCCTTGTCCTTTCAAAAGTTCCACTTTGGTTTTAAGCTTAAAATAGCCTCCAGTTCATGTATGTCCCCCAAAAGAGAGCTGTTTGCAAACAGCTCTTTCCTTTTCTCCCTGCCTACAGCCCCACCTACACCGACCAGAGCCTTCATTCTCCCAGCCAAGGCAAATGGGTTGCAATTCCCCTTGGATTTCATCCACAAATCCCCTTAATTGGCAGGAGAGATTGCCATTGAGTGGTGTGAAGGACTCTTTCCTCCACAGGGGTTGATTGTGCTGCCTCCACAGGACTACCCACACCTGCCAGCTGGCAGAGCAAGAAGCCAGAACTGGTCATCATCAGATATGAGCCTCCTGCCTAGTTAGAATACAATGCTTTAAAGAGCATGTCGGGAAGACTGCATGGAGTGCTCTTGAATATAGTATTTTTTTGTGACGAGCACTATTGTGCTTGGCACTCAAAATGAGTCAACCATTGCAATACAATGTCCTCCTCTTTCTCGATGGGACTGCGTGGACTAAATAGTGAGTATTTAATGCTACCTAAGCAGGGATGTCATCAAGGGATTACAGCCAGAGAAAAAGCACAGAGTTAATGACAATGTAGCAGACATCAGCTCTTTGTCTTCCACCTGTATCACCCATAAGAGCATTCTTTACAGTCCTCCTAGCTTCAGGATGGTAACTGCAGGAGAAAAGGTTTGTTCATCGACGTATATCGCCATGGGGGAAAGCAAGCCAGACAAAAATGCTCAGTAGCATCACTTTCTCAACTGGAGGGTACTTACCAGCAGTGAATGTGAAGAGCCATGTGGGTTGGCAGCAGTCAGTTCTTGCTTTCAGGACCGTAATGTGCAATGCACAATAGTAACTCTTTTCAAGCTGGTGCAGCTGTTCAGCTCCATCAAGCACCTACTGAGTTGAAGGGTAAGTGCTCTGTTTGAACACTGAAGCCTCCATTTCGAAAGGCAAATGAATTTCCTGAAATCTGCAAAAGCCTTAGCAAGTCATGCAAATAGCATACATGAGTTGGTCATGGTAATTTGAACACTTAATTTGGATACCCGTTTTCTTAATAAAAAAAAAGGAACAATAAAGCCCTGTGTTCCATCTGTCTCTAACTAGCTAGCCATTTTCAGTCTGCTTGTAGGTCCACAATACAATGTGAGCTTGAAGGCAAGTGGACTAACCAGCTTTATAACACTAAATAGAAACAAGCAAATACTTAATAGAAAGACATTCACTTGGCAAATTTATGTAGCCATTCAAAAAATTCCTGCAATCATATACTTTCTGGGAAAGTTTTTCCCAAATTGTTACTGTGTGTAATTCTTGCTTTGCACTTCACCTGACAACGAGTAGTTGGACCTCTAACTTTAGCTATGTGAAGATCAGATTATCTTGTTCAGCTTTTGTCAGATGTACAGGAATTGCGCTGAAGAATACTACAGCTAGCTCAGGTCATCCTCCAAATTCTCTATTTAAACTTACTACTGGATGGTGGAAGACTAGGGCTTGCCAGATATCACAGTCTTGAGCCTATGTGTCTGAAGGTCTTCTAGGAAGACCACAGATCCTACTCATGACCATGCAATAGTCATGACCCACTTTCATCTGCCTTGCAAGTCATGCTGTAAGTGTGCTAATGTCTAGCTCAGCTTTGGGAGGGTAATGGAAAGGAACATCTCACCTGTCAGTCAGCACCCCTGCCAGTGGCCATCAAACAACACTGCTTTAGGCGAATCTGTGTTGCAGCGGGCAGGTGGTAGGTACCACAACCTTCGGGAAGCGTCTCCTAAGGAAGCCGCATGGCGGTGCCAGCACACAGCACACACACACACACACCCCGGATAGCCTTACAGAGGAGTCCATGTCAAAGAGATGTGGGAAGGACCTTCATGTGGGGTTCCACTGGAGATATTTATTGCAGGCACGCGAATGAAGGGGTGCAGGGACAAAGACAAAGGCAAAGCAGCTGTCCGTGTTTATATATGGGTTCAGTAGGGACAGAGAGAGAGCACCAGGGGCCAATAGTCTGAGGGCATGAGGGCGGTACAGGGGCGGGGCTAGGGTATGGGGCCAATAGGGAAGCAGTGAGGGAGTGGCTGGGGAACAAGGGCCCATGGAGGAGCAGGGAGGGGAGAACATTCTGGAGCCGGGACATTTATGGCAAAAAGGGGCAGGGAAGCCAACGGGCCAACCGGGGAAGCAGAACTGGTGTACATTAACATAATGCGACAAAGCATCCTGGGAGAAGCCTTTTCTATCTCCATAACCTTGGGGATATCTCTGGGCTTAGGGTCTGTCCCTCCACTGGACTCTCTTGTTCCCTTGCCCACTAGGCCCACCAGCCTCCTCCACAAATCACCTGTGGCAGTGGGCTTGGATTACATGATCTACAGAGGTCCCTTCCAACACTAACTATTCTGTGATATGGTGATACTGCTCAAAGCAATTTTCACACTTTGATGAAAGAACAGTGACATATTTTAGTAGTCATATCTACTGTTCATTCTTTCACCTGCAGCCTCCATGTTATGCTGCATGATCACTGCTGAATATGATGAGTCCACCTGTGTCTAACCATCACAGAAAAGATATCACATTTACAAGTTCAGTCTTCTTGGTTACCTGGAGATATTAATTTAAAACATGTAGCTTCCAGCAATAAACTGAGGCAAAGCATGAGCAAGGAGTGAAAACTCAAAGCAAGGTAAAGCTGACAATAAATTTATGTGAAATGCTCATGGATCTTGAAGAGGATTGTAGGCCATATCGCTCGTGATGTCACAAGACTCATTCTTGAAACAGGAGTTAAAGTTCTCACTTCTCAAATGATGAATATTAAAGCTACTTTTCCTTGTCTGAGAAAGATTTCTTTAGGACAACTTGAAAATTAGCAGAATGCTGCATGAAGTCATGCTATTTGATCACTCACCCAGAAATATTACATGCAATATAAGGTAATGTAAGGTCCCAAACAGGCTCATTGCACAAGAGAAAATTTTAACCAAGGACAATAGAAGCTGTGAATGCTTGGAAAAAATGCTGCTGCATAGTTTGTTCTCTGGACTGGATTTAATTCTATAGAAACGTTGCATCTGGCCAAGAGAAAATTAAGGAAATTAGCTTTTGTAGGGTATTTGTTTTGTTTAGTTTTAAATCAGGGAACAGTTTATGATTCTAGGATTCTATGAACATTATGTCTTTACAAATGAAGCATTCAGACAAGAAATTCAAAGCTGGGAAAATAGGTAACTTGAAATATGAGCTATTCATAATAAAATAGGATGTCAACCATTGAAATAATTATTTTCCAAAACTGGTTTTCCCACTGAGATGGGATTTTATTTTTCTTGTACCATGCTACCTAGTAGGAAAAAAGGTGGGAAGGAGGATGTGATCGTGAAATCTTCACTTAAGAATGCCCAGTGGTACCCAGTGATATAACTTACAGCTCCACTTCTGCAAAATCTTACGTCTCACTCCATCCACACAGCTTCAGTGATGCCAGTCAGAGCTCATACAATTTGTACTGGTATCCTCTGTAGCTACATTATATATGCCCTCAACGGGAATTAGCTGTTAAGGAATTAAAAATGAATGCACAAACCCAGGTAGTAGAAAGGAGGGAACAGATTTAGGAATGCAGCTCGTGTTACTGCAAAGGGAGGAAACTCATTGTTAATTGGCCAAGCCCCTTGTTAGGGTTTTCAGTTGTGCTTAAAACTCACAAGAAGTTCACTTTTTTCTCCTAGGCAAGAAATTATGTAGTATGACAACACAATTCTGTTGAAAGTCATGGGTAATATAAACCAGAACTGTAAACCTCTGCCAAACTTCAGTTTTAATTATACTATTATCTCCATCTTGTCTTAGTACTGAATTACTGCTCGGCCTATACTTACACATCCATGCAGTCTCTGATGAGGTCTTAAATCACACTTCAGGAGGTCAACACCCTCATTGGTGCTTTCTTCTTAACCTCCCTGATTAAGATAAACAGTTCATTCACTAACACAGAGTACTGTGATGATTTCCTTGCAGTTGGGGGGAAAAACATACTGCACTTGTCTCAAAGGCAAAATTCTTGCTTTATTTAAAAACAACTGGGATTTTATTGAATGTTGCTCAAATAAAGCAGTTTGTCAGACCGTCTCATAACATTTTCAGGCTATGTCACAATATTTTGCAGCTACAGCACCAGACTCTACTGAAGATATTTACATATGTGAGCAATTATCTCTGTAATCTCATTATTAATATTGTATGTGCAGATACTCATGTATGAAGACTGATTAACCTGGCTAAATTCCACTTTTGGGTATGCCTTCTGAAGCTCAATAATGGTGATTTTATGTATTTGTATTTAGTGTTGACAGAAGCATCCAAGATTCAGCCATCCTTTAACACATTAACATCTGAAATTTTGGCTGAAATAAAAACCACTATTAATTCAGTCCATTAAATTCTGTGCTTGATAATTCAAACTTTAATATATTCTTTATTCCTTTGCTACAACCATTCACAATACCATTCAAAATAAATGAAGGAAAAGGTCCTCTTAAACATTAAGAAAAACATTGTAAATATCTATGAACATTTGTTGCCTTTGTCCAATTTTAACTGTTTTGAATAAGTCATTGAAGGTGATAGATTGATAGACAAGAAATTGCTTCTTTTTCTCTCCTGGCAAAAGACTCCAGTTCAGTAAACCAAACCAATTTATTTGGTCACTTCTCCATTTGCTCATCAATATGTCTGTTATTCACTATTTTAAATGTTTACTGAAAAAAGATCACCCTGGGCCACAGCAGTGTGTAAAAACTTCAGTCCTTGAGAAGGAAGGAAAAAAAGTCACGCAGTCAAGAATTAAAAATTGTATTTTCATAATGAAACTCTTTAACCTAAATTCCCTCTGCTAATAACGTATAGGAAAAAAGTTAGTGACTACTTCTATTGTCATGCCAGACCCAATGGGTGGTTAATCCTAATTTGAATTTTAATTCAGTTTTAAATGAGTGTAAGGGGTGTGAAATATTAAACTAGAAACATTTGTAGTGAAAGAGAAACTCTGGAGCAGCCTTCATCTACACATGCTTTTATCTGTCTGCAAAAAAAATATTTACACTTTACAGAACATTTTTTTGCTTCATTTTTCTTCTCAATATACATTGATTATTCTAAAATGTCACAGAAGCCTTGATACGCTACTTCTTTAAAGAAACATGCCTGTGTCAGAAATAGTCAAACACAAAAGTGTTTGGAGTTACTAAGCCCATTTTACATTTCTGTCTTATTTTCCTGTACTTTGTGTGTGTAATTTAAAAGAGAGGCACTTTGTCAGAATTGCAATTTCATGTAAAAAAAAAAGGAAAAGAGACGAAAATAAATGGCTTTTATTGCCATGCCTTTGTATTGTAACTGTATGAAGGAGTTGCATTAGTCAGCATGGTATCTAATTTCTTACCTGCTGAGTTTTGAGGCACATAAAATCGTATCTCATTCTCCAAGACACAGAAAACTTAACAGCAACGTTTACAAGCAGCCTTAGAATTAAGTAATCTTTCCTAAACAGTGTCCAAAGACAGCAAACTGTTCATACTCAGCATACTTTAACTTCGTTAAATAATCTAAAGACATAAGGGACCATCTTATTATTTGCTCATGATTTTCAAGCAATGTGTTTATGGAAGAAGAAAGTAAAAAAATTAATATGAAGATGAAGAATTAATTTAAAATTTTCAGGGCTTTTCTAAAGGTGAAGGTTTGGAACAGTAGTCTCATTTCTCTTTTTTTGTGCTATGGTCAATCAGACTATAAAAGTAAGTCAACCAACCAACCAACCAATAAATATGATCTACAAATTGTATGTCTGCTTGAAAAGTAAATAAACATAGACATAACCTTGATGTTTATACATAGACAAAACCTTGATGTTTGATGCTGCGAGAGAAGTCAACATATATTTGTGCACTCAGCCTTGTTCCGAGAGCCAGTGAACATCCCATTAAAACTTGCTGCAATATATGTGAAGGAAAATTACAGGTGTCAATAGTCATCTGTGCCTGTAGCATGCTTCTGTTGTACAGCAGTTACTGGAAAGCATCATCAAGGTAGACCAGACTGCTCATTAGGATTATGAGGTAGCCCTGCCTTACGGTGAGGATTTGGCATTTGCTTGGGAGGATTCTATGCCAGCAGCTTGTTGCATTGCATATGCACTCATTAGGCTAAATTTTTATGGTAGACAGCACAAAGCTAAAGCTGAATCTCAAGAGATCGAGAGATCCTCATAAAGGGCATAGTGTTGGGGAGCACATGGCCTGAAAGTAAATGAAGTCGCTACTTCTTCTTTTTTCCTTTTTTCTTTTTTTCTCTTTTCTTTTTGGGGGAAAAAAATAAAAAAGAAAAAAAAAAAAAGAAAGAGACTCCTTTCACCAGGACAAAAATATGTAGGTTTGTTCATTATCCAGCTTCTGGCACAATGTGGCCCTGGGGAGCAGGACACAGCTGTGTTGCGCAGAACCCTGAATGCAAGCACAGCCCAGCAAGTGCTCCTACTTTCCAGGAGCTCCGGCAGCACAGCCGCATATAAATCTACCCCACAGCAACAGTTGTGTGTAAGGCAGGAGCATCCTGTCAGGGACATATGGGCCGCCCCAGGCTGCTTATGAAACCTGGGGACACCAGGACATGGTCCCACATGCAAACCACCACAGGGATCTGCAGGGACACTCCTGGCGCTGAGCTGGATCCCATGCATACCCCGCTCCCGACACCTCTGCCTGGTCCCAGCATTTACAAGCAGGGGTCTTTCTTCCCATAATTGATTATGCTGACCTCTGCTCTTCCTTGCAGCCTGAGGACTGCCTTTGTCTCAGCTCTTATCTTGGCAGTCCCTCATCCCTCATCCTCACCCTGTAACCCATGGACTGCAGTTTCCTGTTTTCCACCCCTGCACACAGCAATCTCTGCCTCATCTCCCTGCTGGTTTCATTCTCAGCTCCATCTGTTCATTTGACATTTATGAACCTCATCAAGCTTTTGTTTTCAGACCCATCCGAATTTAAATACCTTCCATTATATTGGCGCTTGCTGGGTTCTCACGTTTGTCACTAGGATGATAACTAGGCTGAATAACCTAAATTTGGTTCTAAATTTGGTTCTGACTTCAGCTTCTATTGTTTTCAACAAGCCTTCCATGCTTTCAAAGCCTCACAGTGAGGTCCCCATGGCTAAAACATGACTTTTTTTGCTCTATGCCTGTCAGGCATTCTCCAGATGCATGAAACTTCTCATATAGGTATAGCTCCTCATCCTTCCTACTCTTGTCTTCTCCCAGCCATAAAATGTATTTGTCTTCAAACATCATCTGATTTTGACAGACTCTTAGTTTCATGCATTTAGTGAGTTACACTCCTGTGACAAGCATTTTTTTACTCTTCCACGATGATTGTGCCATGTCTAAATTCAACAGGAAACCTTTCCTTTACCTGGCCTTCCTTCTCAACAGAGAGGACATGTTTGGAAATAGAATAAATTTTTAAAAAGTAATTTTTTTAAAACATATATTTCTTCCTCACTTATGGTTATATCTCTTGGATGCTTTACTGTGTTCTGAAAATATCTCATTCCTCCATAATTTTTGCTGTAGTGAAGTGTTACATAGATAAAGGCAGGAAGGAAATATACCTAACTTAATTCATCCTTATTTTTATCTCAACTAAATCTGATTTAAATCCCTCAGTTATTAAATCGGCTTGGTTCCAAGTATGCCACCTGCACAGGATACTACAAGAAATATGCTGCAATCAGAATGCCAGCTCAGGAGATGAAACTTAAAGAAAAAGATATCCTATCCTATTCCCCTGCCCCATGACAAACAAAACCTTGAAAGCAAAAAAAGCCATTTTGAACTCGCAAAGTGCAGCCTAACACTGATATCCTAACTTTGTTTATCATTTAAAACTCCACACTCCCGAGTCACCTTAATAAAGCGTCCACAGAAAATCAATCAAACCCTCACTGTTTTGGGGTTTTTTGATCCATAAACTAGTTGTTGTTTTTTTTTTTTTTTTAATATTGGCTTAAGTTCTAACATTAGAGTCTTTGGCAGCATGTAGGTATCCTTCTGACTAAAACAGCTACCAAATTTTCCTTATTTCTAGTCTTCAATTTTTTGCATTCCTGTATTCCCCACTAATACCTACTTTGTTCTTGTCCAAATTATTCTCTAGACAGACACTTTTCCTTCCCAAGTACCTAGTAATGGTTCAGATAGGTTTACTGAGTATTTCTATCTTAATCCAAGCCATTTTAGTTCCACTATCAGCTTGACTGCTCATCATTGAATGTTATTTAATGTATCTTAGATTATTTTTGAGACTGTTTAATAATCTTCAGCAAATAAATCACAACTCTTAACTTCTGTGATTTACCAACATGGTAATAAAAAATGTTGCATTTAAATATGTTTTTCACCTTCTCTCATATTTTCCAGCTTAGTCCACAAAGTTATGAAAACATAGACAAAGAATTTTCACAACCTCTAAAAATCAATGACACCCATTTTGCCAAGCCATAGAATGAAATGATGATCACAGCAGGTATTGCTACACAATAAAGCCAAAGGAACTCATAAAACTGTAGAAAATTAATTAAGAAGAGTATCTTTCTGAAATTAAATATGACAAAGAACCACAAGAGTAAACAGAGACAATGCCATAGTTCTGAACTTGTTATTTCATGACCAACATGTGATCAATTAGCAACACCTGTATTAATAGCACAGCTATCTCAGAGTTGACTTCTGACTTTTCCAGAGTGTAACATGGGGCAGCAGGATAGATTTGTGCAATTAAAATGCAAACACCTGGGCTGACTTTTAAAGACCAGATGTGCTTCAATTAAACAAGCCCTGAGGTTTGCTTAAAACTAGCACCTGCTTCCTGGTTACATGCAGTCACCTGGGTTTCTGTGTAAATTTTAAGTTTTGAATGTCTTTGGTTCTTTTTGAACGGGAAATGCCTCTATTTAGGTACTCCGTTTCAAGCAAGTCAAATTACCTTTTCTCAAGGTATGTTCCAAATTTAATTCTCACCCTTCAGCTTCCTGCAGAGGTTTGCTCCTAGATGTTGTAAAATAGCCAAGAGCTAAAAGCTGCCTACTGTGCTGTCCCTCAGTGCTTAGTTCTTTTGATACCTTTAGCCACAGTGAACAATGGCAGAATTGAAAGCAAACCTCTAATGAATCAGCACAGCCGATTAAACTACAGCATCCCTTAGGCCACGGCAAAAAAGGCAAAGTTAGTCAGTAGCTGTAATCTAGTTCCACTTGGCACCTTGCAGACATGTTCATAGGCTCTGTGGCTTATAACAACGCCGATTTGACTTTGGGGATGAGCACATATGCATCCTCTGACTAGGGACTCCCTCATGCCATCTGTTGTGTGCCAGCTGTACTGAACCAGCATGCACCAAAAAAGCTCACACATTTTGAGACTTGCAGGTAAGACAAAGCCAACAACTGCCTCCTGGTGAGCAGATTCATAATTAGAGAAATAGGACTTTCCACAGATCCACAAAGTGAGCCCATTTGTTCAGCTTATTAAATCTCAGGTTCTGCACCCATGTTGTACTTAAAAATATATTAATATATTATATTTGACAGGTAAGAAGTTAGCCAGATGATATCTCAGTCAGCATCTCTTTCAGATGTTGGAAGAAATTATGATTTCAGTGTAAATCACTGTCTACCTACTTTCCTCACAGCCTTAGTCAATTATAGCTGATATAGACGAGTTTTAAAAAAGTTAGGTTTTGTACTCAAGGGCCTCAGCTAGATTAAGAGCTGCTTGATTTTAGAGTGTTTCTAATGCCTGGTGGGATGTATGACGAAGGGGTAGGGTAAGAAAGCAAGTCTCATTTTTTTGTTCTGATACTGTTTTCAATAGTTAGTGGTAAACTCTGCAATTTGCAAGCATCATAAGCCACCTGGCCTAGTAAGTGGTCTAATACAACAGAGCAGAAATACCCTGCCTCAGTGAATGGTCAGCCAGCACTTTACAGGGCCTGTCCAGTGGGAGAGGCAAACTGCAAAATAAAGCTGCAGCTGCATTCAGTGAGGCAGGCTGAATTTTTACATGGAAGAAACTTGCTAGGGACTTTCAAGGTAATGCGAAAAGCAGAAGTGTCCTTGACTTATAGCAGAGTAAGCAACTGGTTCCTCAAGGTGCTTGTCTCCAACTCCCTAAGGCATTGTGTCACTATATGGGTTGACATCATGGTTTTCAAACTATCATAATTTTTATTCTAACTCCTCTTTTGATTGTTCTGCTCCAACAAAGAAAACCGCCTATGTTTAAACACAGCATAGAACAAAATCACTTCTGAATCTGCAGGAACTGTTTTATCTCCCAGGCAGCCAAACAGCAGGATCAACAAAGCAATCCATGACTATTTTTATCTGGGTGCCTGTCGGGAGAACAGATATTTGATGATTTGCCTGGAGCATTGGAACACTTAGTGTCAGCTTTTATAAGAAACACAGAGAGGGACGTGAAATGTTCAGAATGTGTTGGACTGGCCTTCTGCAGTGTCTGATGGAGCTATGGGCAAGTGGATCATTCGGTTTAGACAAAGGTGTTCAGATTTCAGAAGCCAGAGGGAGTTGACAGCAGCCCTTGATATAAAGACTGAGCATGAGCATGAAAAAAATTATGGTTCTCCATCTACAGGTGTTCAGAAGGCCTGAATTCATGGCTAGTAACTCTTGACAAGTTTTTACCCAGCTGGTCATTTCTAGAAGGTAAATAACTTAGTAGCACTTAAACACCTCACTAGCACTTAGTGAATTACAGTTCTTTCTGCTAGTATCTAAAAGGCATAGACATGTACACATGGTATAAGCATGCAATTATATATGCCTAAACACACAGACAAATGTTTAAGAAAAAATATAGAGCTAATAATGAGTTTAATTTGGCTGTCTTTTTCTTATTTTTAATGTGCATGGTAAACCTCAGAAACACAGTATACATCAAAGGAGGAGGAATTTTGTTGGTATTTTGATAGTGTAAATCACTGAAATATGACTGAAAGGATCCTTTGTCCTATTAACATAAAAGCCCCCTTTTTTTTGTGCTAAGTCATCTGAAGCTATAATAGCTGGTGAGACTGCTATTCATTGGATTAAGTGCCTCACATTGTCTTGTTCTGTGATCTCTATCTCACAATTTTAGGGAAACAGTGCTCAGGTATTTAATACTAGGATGCAGGTTCTCCTTTACCAAGGAAGCACCTGAAGAAGTGGAGAGAAACTTAACTCCTCTATCCCCCTCTTACACAAAGTTTGTGGGGGCCAGCCCAGATAACAGGCGAGCTCGACCAAGATGCTGCTTGCCCCTTTTCCCAAGACATTTTTCTTCAGCAGCACCATGCTGCTCCTGAGAACATGGTGCAGCTCAGCATGTAGGAACAGCCCGTGTCCTCTTTTGTGGGCAAGGCACTGCCAGCCACCAGCACTGTACTCTGCTCTCTCTCACATCCCTATGGCACATACAGAGGTGTACAGAGAGAGGAGAGAAAGCAGCTAGAGAAAGAATTCAGAGAGGGAAATTAACTTCAGTACAACACAAATGGAAAAAAAACATGATGTGGAGTTCTTTGCTCCCAAAAAGTAAATTCCAGAGATGCGAGTAGGAACTGGGTCTGCAAATTGGTATGTGAATGCAGAAATTATCCAGTGGAGGCCAGGTTTTGCAAGATGTTTAGGTGGCCACAGATGCTGATATACACAGCTCCATGTCCTCAGAAATATTTAGGCACCTATCTCTAGTAAAATTATAAAATCCTTATTGAGTGTCAACATCTAATTAATTTCTGTGGGTTTGGCCCTTGTGAGTTTTCAGAGAGGAGGTCCTTATCAGATTTCTCAGATACTTACATACCTTTACAGATCTGTTCTCACATGTCCAAGTAAAGATGTGAAACACAATCAACACTTTTATTTCACTTCCTCTAACCTGCATCAACAGGTCTTTTTTTGACAATTTAAGCTCAGAACTTGCATGACTGTAACTTAAATCCTGACTGAATTGCTAGTAGGCTGGTCCTTTTTAACCTCCAGATTTTAAATTGGTTCTTCTATGAGAATTACTGGCATTGGTCCATAGTTTTTCCTTCTGGATCTCATTCCCCCCTGTAATAATTATTCATCTCTTATTTTTGCATACAATATTCAGGTCAGGACTGATAATCTTCCTTTACTTTTTGAAATTAACCAGTAGTGACATTTTTAAGAAGGCAGCAAATACATGTAAAACACTCAGACATCTGGATCTGACTACAAGAAATCAGTGTTTTCTTACGATCACATGTAATTGTCACAGATCCATCTTACAGCACATATCTTCACATTCTGCATGTTCTCCACCATGTATGAATAGTCTAGTGCCTTTTTTTTCCTTGCTGTCAGAGCAACACACAGGCAATTACCTGGTTTGGTCTTGCTGTGGTCATTTCATTTCCAATGTAACTCCAGCTCGCCATTCCTTTGTGATTCTATTTAGTGATTCACTTTGATTTGTCTTTTTTTAACCATTGCAGAAGTTAGCATTTTGACAGCCCTGAAAATCATCTGTTCAGGGAATAACAAGCACAGGCAGCACTGCAAATTTTCCCAATCCTGTTCAGATAGGATACCCCAGCTCTACAAGAGAAACCACTCTCACGTCTAAAAGCTTTTTCTTTGCTCAAATCACTCAGGTCTTGCATTTGTTTGTAAAGCAGCGTGCAAGCACGTACTGGTTAATGGTGGCTGCTGCAGTACTTCTCCAGCAGCATCTTGATGTGGACCACATTCCCAATTTGTAGAAGCCAACATCTGATGGCAATATATATTTTTTTGTCACAACTGCCTTTACTTGGATTTGAACCAAAGACCTGGAGATGAAAGACAATATTTTAGTCTCTTGAGATATTCAGTATACCTTATCATCTCTCCTTTTCACTAAATATTTTCTTAAATCTTTGGGTTTTTTCATTCCTCTTCCAAGCTTTTATTCATCCTCCTTGAACCAGAGTTAGGCTCCTCAATAGAATATGACCCACATATTCCAGAATCTCTACTGCACCTTTTGAGTTCTCTCTCTTCTAGGTATGACCATGCTTTCCACAGACCAAAGAGTTCCCTGTCTTTTCTGTTCTTTGTCTACCATCTCTTAGTATAAAACATCCCATAATACCAGTGGGTTTGGTATTAATGGGTACAGTTTGATTCCGACTCTCTTTGACAATGCTAATAAACCTCCTGGCCATGGGGAAGGTCAGACTGTATTTCTTCTTGTCCTGCTTGAAATATGTGCCATTAAATGAAATAAAATAAATATTGCATCTGTCAGTAATACATGATTTTAATGGCACACTTAGCTATCCTGAAGTATGATTTAACAGCAATGAAGGCACTTATAGCATCCAACCTTATTATGAAATAAATTAGTACCCATCATAATGGTGTGACATTGAATCCTTTAGATAGGGTCCTCCCCATTGTGTTTTTTTATAAACTCCAGAAATAATAAGAAACAGCTTCTAAAATTTGCTACCTTCATTTTTTTTTTTTTCTGGATGCACTAAGAACACCATCAGACAAGATTATTTTGGCCACTCTTTGTCAACAACCTCATTCTTAATTAAGTGAACCATAGAATTTTTTTTCACATTTTTCTCTACTAGTTGCAACTTGAAAAAAAATACATTCAGCAATATATTTTACTGTATCTATCCCGCTAGAATTCCCCCCATTACCCAGATATAGCTTGGGATGTTAAGTATGTACATGTGAATCCTGAATTCTCCTGATCCCAGTGACCTATTACACATGGTTAAAACCAAGCAATGTGATAGAGTGTCAGAGAGCTGTGAGAAATTTAAAGACAAAGCCTGTGACATCTGGCTGAACATACTGTCCTTCCAGCGGAGATAATTTATGGTTTGTTTTCATTTTTTCACTGAAGTGGCATGATCTAACCTTTCTGACCTCTCGTTTATGGGATTTGTGGTAGTTCAAATCACCATCAGGCCTTCATAAATGCTCCCACAAGTAACAACCCAAAGCAATTCAACAGGAATTTATTGAGGAATTTTGATTAAGTCCTGAAAATGGGAATGGCCTGACCTTTCCAAAGTTTTAGCTGAGAAGGAAAATTTCTTGAATCCTAAGGCTTCTAATATTTTCCAAAAAATGTAACCACATAAAAAATTCAGTTAATCCCTAAAGCTTAAGAATCATTCACTTACAGGCATTATATTATGTTTATGCATGATGCCAGGTTAATATGAAGTACTTGTGCAGTTATTTTCCTTTATAGGTTTTTTTTTTTTTTTTTCCTTCTTTGAGGATTTCCTTTGAGGTTCATGTAGAATGTATGTGGATACTGCAACTATTGATATTATTATATCAATAATATTTAGTAATTTCTTTTTATAATATTATACACAAGCTGCAAACAAAAGGCTTATTGATATTAAAAAAGTAACAATTATCATCTGTTAACTCTGAGTATTATTATTTTATCTGTAAAATAAAAAGAATACTTTCATTGTTACAGGCAAAAAGATTTGCTTTTTAAGGAGACAGACTGTTTCATATCAAAATTAGATGGTATTATGGAAGGATACAGTGCAGTTTTTCAATATTATCTCTTTGAAAATATCAAAATACTGGACAGGAAATATGTCTTAAAATATGATGTGTGGTTTTTTCATAGGTACAGTAGAGTGTTAGAGTGTTGTCTTTGTCTTGCTTGCTTTCTTCCCATCTAATATCTGAGACTTAATGTTTATATCATCTTAAATCATTTCCAATATATTAATACACTGCATTGATCTACCATTCATCTGGTTGTTGAGAGGAGGACATTAATGGTTTCCATTAGTGCATTTTCTAATTTCCACATGTTCTGATGATAATAAATCTTTGCTTCATCCGTTTGCAAGGAGCAGCTGGTTCCAGCAGAATGGGCTGCATTGCAGATAATGGAATTTTCTAGAAGGAGCAAAAAAAGCACAGAGCGATGACTGTCTCTTCAGCAGGGAGCACAGCAGGTTCTTTTGCAGAATACGCTCATGAGAAAGGGCAGGATGCGGAGACATGCAAGGATGGTCGAGCTGTACTGCGTGATTGGAAATCTGGGGACCAATATCAGTCTCATAAAATCAGAGAGGAGGGGTGAGGGATGAGGCTCCATGTCAGGGCTCAGCAATGTCTCCCACGTGAGGGGCAGCTTGAATCTAGGCCACTCAATCTGAGCAGAGTGACCACATACCTACCTAAAAACTACACCAAGGAATGTAGCTGTAATTCCTTGTGTATTTTTCATCCCCATGTGGTTGGCTTTGAACTGTTTTATTCTCTGAGTAGCACTGAACTTTAACATTTTGTGCAGTTCCTATATATATTATTTGAAGAAGAAGGCTGGGCGTGAAGTTGAGTTGAACTAAATATACACAGATGGTGTTTATTTGATAGACCAAAAGAATAAACACTGCATGTATTCACAGGCTTGCACAGCACCAATAACATTAAGAAATTTTCCTTGCTTTTTCTTTGCCCCTCAGACTTGATCTAAGTATCTTCACTCTCTGGCTTTCCTTCCAACAGCATTACAAAGGCACTAGTTAGCGCATCACTATTCAAAAAATCTTCTTTTCCATTCTAAAGCGTCAACACCCTGGAAAAGCACTATGCTTTGGAACACAGAGTAGAAAATTTGAAATCTTCTGTGAAGGGAAACATCTAGGCAGAAGAGTAATTTTGAAAAAATGCAAGTTTTGTTCTGGAAGGAAACAGTGATGTCAGACTGAGCTGTAAAGTCCTTGGTTCAGCCATGGCATCCTCTACACTTTCACCCTGAGAGAAGAACCACACACCCATAGGAGCCCTCAGAGGCACCACGAGTCCCTCAGTGACTGATAGAGGTCCCAGCCTTACAACAGGTAGGGCAAAGAGGAGTCCCAGTGCCCAAGCTCCCACCTTGCAACAAGACCACCAAAGGACTAAATGCCCAGATTCTTGGCCTCATTGCCTCTTCTCAGAAGCTCCTTGCATTCGGACATTTTGACAGATGCTAATTTTCACTAAAAAATGCATGTATTGTGTTAAGATCTGTTTAGATATTGGTGGGAAGAGGCCATGTAAATTTGTGTCATCTCTTTTGTAATCAGATTTTGTTCATTTTCATGTAACCACCACATGTTTAAATAACTGAATTCTATATAGTTCTGTGAATTTTGAAAAGTATAAGAGTAATCTAGGCAGGGTGGGAATGAGGCTCATATATAATGTAGAACTCTGTTGCTACCCAGTAGTGAGTCAGGAATATGCCTGTTTTCTACATGCTGTTCAGAAAAAATTTCACATATTGTAGTGTAAAAAAAATAATAGCTAATGAATCACCAGAGCTGTTCCATGTACCAAACTTCTGCATTTTTGAGACAATCCCTCTTTGAAAGAGAATTTATTAGTCTGATCTCCTCTATATCTGAAAAGCAGATGCCAGCTCTGCTTCATCTGTTTTGACACTGTAAAACCTGTGGCAGCAATGAGCAAAGTAAAGATGATTAGAAGAGCTTAGAGGTAAGATCCGTGGAATCATTATTCGTCCTTTAGGAACAGACAGTAATAAAAGCTCATGGAGTTGTTTTCCTTGGCAAGATTTCAATGTTGAGTCTCTAAAACGTAGCTTTGATGGTCATGACTTGGCAAATCATCCTTAAAAGTATCACATGCACACACATAAGTTTGAACTTGGCCTGACATCATCAGTTTCAAAGTTGGACACAAATGTCAGGATTTCAGAGTTTATTGATAAGAAGAGGAAAAGAAAAGAAACAGCCTGACCTTTAAAGAAGATGTTCACCTGCATCCCAGAGAGCACATGTACATATGCAAACCTGTAAGATAAAAAGCAAGGGTAGTATGAGGCAAGAATTCTAATGCAAAATAAACTGTGTTAAACAAAGCATCTGCTGAACATGGGGTGAATATTTTGCTGAGATACTTTTGGGAAGACTTATTTTAGCCATAGTATTGTAGACAGTGTTTTAGCTAACAAGTTTTAAAATTGAATCTAGCTTCGAAGTGGGTGAGAAGAACCCAGACAATCAGTTCCAAGAAAAAGTGGTCATGAACAACAACAAGTTTTCTACTCCCACCCTCACCACAAATACTTCAGGAAGTTCTCGACAGACTGTCAGACTCTGAGGACTGCATCTTAGTGAAGAAGCCAGGGAAAAAAGAGTAAGAAACTTATCTTCTAAGGAAAAAAAAAAAAGGAAATTAAAAAAGATAAGAGCAAACATTTAATACTTAGCAGCCCACTACCTCCCAGGGCAGTTGACAACCTATGTGCTGCACCTAATACAATTTAAAAGCAGAGCTGTCCATGAGTTCAACTGCTGAAATAAATCATAAATGCAACCAAGAGAGCTGCCATGGCATGAGAAGCAAGTGCTACATTTTATGAATTGTACACTGATTTTGAAAGCTTTCTTCAATTTTAGCTTGAGGTATGAATGCCTAGACTGAACAAGCACTGTGAGCATTGGAGCACCCTGCAAGCATATAGAATCTTCTTGGGAAGAAGTCCTGTCAAATGAATGTGTGAGCTTTGGGTGGGTGCTTCTAAACCATTCTTTTCAATCTGATGGATAATTATGTCCTTTCCCAAGTAATTCTGTGTGGTAGTGACAGACTGATTACAGAAATGGTCTCTTCTGAATGCTGTAGTTAGTATGTGTTCAAGCAGAAAGAGGGGAATTCTAATTGCAGGCTGAAGGAAGAGAGCAATGAGAGACCTTGGGATATAGTCTAGAAGTGACCTCTTTCTGGCTGTTGGGGGGCAAAAAGTAATTTGCTCTTTTTTTTAATGTTAAAAAACTTCAGCTTGAAGAATAAAAAAATTATAATGTTAATAGTTCACATTTAGTATAACCTTACGAAATTCTTTTGGATATTTTCCACGGGTTTCTGTCATTTCCATCAGCTCTGAGCTGGTTCATGGGGAAACTACATCCCATGTTAAATAGACCTGGAAATGAAGGGAAGAGGTTAAGTTTTGATCTGCCAGGCTGGCAGGAGAGTGTGTAGGCATCTGCAGGCAGATGATCCAATTGAGCTGCTGAAATCTGCTATGAAATTCCAGATTAAATTACTGCAGCAGAGTCTCACTTTGAGCAAGGTTTCTGTAGGGGTGACAAGGAGGGATTGGTCAGTTCAGCTCAGTGTCATCACCAAAAAAATGGAGTAAGACATGGAGGAGAGGATGGGATGAGTGGAGGCAGAGAAAGGGGACTCGGAGGAGGAACAAAGTGACCAGATTTGCACTGGCAAGTGAGACTCTTCAAAAAGCAAGGGCAACGGTGTTGGCAGCACCAACCTAACGACAAACAAGCTTCTTAACACCTGTGCTGGTTTTAAAGTGCCTAAGCCTGGGAAAGGGACAAATGATAGCAGCTTCCTCCTATATCCACAGGACACAGTGGAAGAATCAATTTCTTCACACTATATCTCTAAGACAAAAATTAGCTTCACTAATTCTGGAGAAACATGCTTGCCACCAATGTTATGTTAGGTACCCGTTTTGTGGAGCAACAGAACAGCAGCATTTAATTAGTTTATTTTCATATTAGAAGCCAGATCCTAACCCCAGGCACCCTTGCAACGCAGGCTCCAGCAAAGCCACATCACACATCTGGTTTGGAAGTGTCTCACATTCGAGACAGAATGGAAAGGGAGTCCACACCATGATGCCATGAAACCATCCCAACATTCAAGCTTTGCCAGAGGCTGGGACCTATCTCTGACTCTCCTAATTGCTAGTGCTGACTGCAGGAGGTGCTCTGGGTGCTCTGCCTGCCAGACAAGTCCCTCATGAGGTGAATAGCTGAGCAGAGTCACTTCTGGTAGCTGGGAGATGAATTTCTGGGAGCCATATTGGGAATTCAGGAAGAAAGGAGGATGAGCAGATCTAAATCCCACCCCTCCATGAACAGTGTGAAGTGGGGGGTACAAATCTTGGCTAACCCAGCTTTACACCTTTCCATGATGGGAGGCTTTGGGAAGGGCTTGAGAGAATACATGACGCTCCTGCTTGTGAGTAGGTAAGTTCAGTTTGTGAAGCAATAGAAAAAGGGACTGAAATCTGGTTGTTTCCTTGGTAATTTTATATATCAACCCCAAAATAAGGAAGAAAAATTCCAGCAGAAAAACCTTTCACCACAAGTAGTTCTGGTGCCTTCTTTCCTATACATGGCTCATAACCCGAGTAAATATGATCCAAGCCTTTTTTTGTGCTTTCCAAGACCAAGAGGAGTCTTTATTCCATCTCTTTTCTTTGTTTATTAGTATTTGCTTTTCATCATTCATATGTTTATTGGTACTAAGTTACTCTAACAACATTTGTCTCTACTTTTTTTAGAAAATGAGACTGTAACAGTTTTTTTCTCTAGATTCCACCTACTACACCTGATTGAATGCTTAAAAACCTAAAGCTTAGAATCAAGAGAGATACCATGTAGTTATTCATTCACCTGAGTTTAATAAAGCTTTAGTTTTGTTTAACTCACATTTTCTAAGCTAAGAGGATAAATAGAATATTTTGCTTGTAATATTAAAATTTAAAAGTTCAATTTAGAATAAAAACAAAGAGCCAGTGAAACACAGGCAACGATGCAGTCAATAGTTGTGACAAACAGGAAAATTCAAAGGGAAAGCAGCTTTGGGAAGCTTTGACAGGTTACTTGACATTGTAAAATATTGCTGCTTAGCTTTTGAGCTATACCTATCTCTGCAGGGCAAGCATGAAGAACAGAACAAGTAAAGCTTAGTGGGAATTGATACAAAGTTGATTTAATATCATTGGGCTTAAACAGGTAGTCTCAGACTGCCATTCTATTCAGCAGAAAATCCTACAACTTGTGTTCACAGAACAGCAGAAAGCTACTTAGTTAAAAAGCTACTCAGTTTGCCTTTGCAATGGTATGCTTGTTTATCCACCTGTAGATATTAGGTTGTTCTGATTTTATTTAAATAACAATAGATCTCCAGTCAGAACCATATATGGATTGAGTGTATTCTTTGTGCAATAGTGAAAATCAAGGTCCACACCTTATGATTTTAGTGGCTGGAAAAATACTGACAGCAACTAAACCAATAATAATTATGTAATTAATAATTATTATCACTGTTCTATGCTTCATATTATATTGAGTTTATTTCATATATAGCTACACTCAGTTGCATCATCTCTCCATGCCTCAGTTTGTCTTTCCCTCATTGTAAAGATATGTGGTCACCTCACTTTGCAGGCAAACTGCAAACCTTAGTACATACTGTTTTTACCCACTACAATTGAATTTACTGTAAGACTCTTGAGGTGGGTGGTGCTTGAGGAACTCTACTAAACCAGAAGAAAACAGCATTCATTCTCTATTCCCTTAAAAATCAGTAACAGGTTCTACTAAATGAGAGATCATGCACAACATGCCAAGGGTTTTAAAGTAGTAGAAGACAGGGTTTACCAGCGAAGAAAGAACTATGGTCAGGAGCAGTAAAGCTTCTGGAAAGGAAGTAAAAAAATACTAATTTGTAGGATCTGTAGAAGAGTACATGAGAGGAATTGGTTTTCATATCAAAGTTACCCTGTACTCATGCTTACGAGATACTCATAGATCTTCAGAAAAGACATCTGTCTGAAAAGAGGCTAGAAAAAGTGGAACTAGGAGGAGTTAGAGCTTTTGTAGCAGTAACCTTGAGGAAAGACTTTGTAGAAATATGATGAAATTTTGAAACAGCAGTAATGTAGTCAATATAAAGGAGCAATAAAAATTTACTTGATGTAGATAGGTGAGGAACAGGAGCTGTTAGGCTGTTTACCTCTTGGTAAAAAAATGTCAATTAATGGTGCTAAAGGAAAAAAAGAAATTGAGAACATATGCCATGAGGATATGTTACACTTAAAAAAGAAAAATATCTAGCAGTCATATGATTGTGCCCTCTTTCAATTCACAAACAACATAAGAAGACATATCCATAAATGAAAGTGTGGAAATTGTACAAACTGCAGGACTGGAACAAAACAAAACAAATCATACCTGTTCTCTGCAATTTTTAGTTTAAATTAAAGTAAACTAGAAGTCTTAAAGAATGAAACCTAATATTGCAAAAAGTACCTTATGAGTATAAATTCCTTGAAACACACCTACCAATACACACACTGGTGAAAAATCATTCTTCACTAAGTATATTGACTCTTCAAACCGTGGATGTCTTCTGGGCCCTTCCAGTACAGACTGCTGTTCAAGTGTGATAGCTGGTGAGCTGGCTATTCTTCACATGGAGGTGGGTTCAGAATTAGGTAACAATCTCATTTTCTGTGCAACTTGAGGCTGTGTTTTGATCCAAAGCCTAAAAGGTACAACACCTTGTAAATTACTCACATGATGCTGTATTACCTCCTCTCCTTCCAGGTTTACCTTCACTTACATAAGTGTGCCCTGATGGGCTCAGAGCTAGTTTTTAAGGGTTTTTATTCTCCCATCAGTGTTTATGATTATTACACAGGGGAAAGTCTTCCTCCTCTAATCCATTGCAACTGTGGCAAGTCCACAAGTTCCCATTTGTGCAAGAGTCTTCCAGAGTTCCTTTCAGATAAGTCTTCCAGGTTAACAGTTACTCCCATATACAACAGATTCCTGACGTGTTTTATATCTACTAGAAATACACCACTACCAAGAGAGAAATACTGCTGCTCAGGAATTTCCCTTGAGGAGCACTGCTTTAAAATTGGAACATAATCCAGACCTCTACAGCAACATCAGAGCAACACCCAACCAAATACTGAAGGACATACAAAGAAAGATAAGCAACTCAAGGGCTAGTCACACAGAAAGGAAAATGTGATATATTTTAATATTGCAAGTATTATGCATTGTTGTGCAGCAATGAACAACGTAGCAGTATGTGAAGAACAACTCAAATGCCAGATGAGTGTGACAACAGCTGCTAAAGGCAAGGTTTTTTCTGAATGATGAAACCATGGGGAACTACTGCAACTGAAGTAAAGAACACTGGAAAGTCTATAGAGGCAATCTTCTCTAAACTCCAAGTCATCCAGATTTTCAGGAAGGTAGTCAACCTATCACAAGACCATCTCGAATAAATGGGAACACGTGGCTGGGCCCCAGTGCAAGTGATCTTTGTTGGTGGAAATGAGAACAGGCATCAAGGGAAGACCATAGAAACATTTTATAGGCAAGCAGAATATTGTTGGAAAAGCCAAAGTTCAGCTAAGACTGAAATTGCCAAGGGACATCATGGGCAAAAAGAAAAACTTCTATCTGCACAGGTGAATATAAAGAATAAAAACCAAACATGTCATCATGAAGCTAAATGAAGCACTTGAATTAATGACAGCAGACAGGTCAAAGGCTGAGATATCCTGTGTTCATTTGGCCTTCATGGAAACTACATCCCATGTCTGCCCTGCCAGAGGCCCCAGGAAGAGATCTGCTACCAGCAGTGGATGAACATTAATTCTGAACTTAGTTTGTCCATTGTGGTAAAAGACAATAAAAAATGTTTCCTTAAATAAACTCACAGTAAAAGGAAAGTCAAGGACAATCTCCATCCCTTATTTGGTGGTGTTGGGAAACAATGACAAGGGATTAGGAAAATGTTGAGGTACTGAATGCCTTCTTTGCCTCAGTCTCTTATGGTTGGGGCAACTGTTCTAATTGAGCAATTAGAGCTGGAAGACAGAGATGGGGACCAGGAGGAAGCCCCCATAATCCAAGGATAAATGGTCAGCAACCTCTTACACCCCTTACATGTACAAGTCAATGGAGCTGGATGAGATGCACCTAAGGGTACTGAGGTTGCTGCCACAAGTGCTTATTGAGCCACTTTCAGTCATTTCTCAGCATCCCTGATTAACTGGGAAGGCCCCACTTTACTGGAGGTTAGCCAATGTGATGCCCATCTAGAAGAAGGGCCACAAAGAGGATCCAAGGAACTTCAAGCCTGGCCTCAGTGCTGCAGAAGGTCATGGAACTGATCATTTGGAGTGGCATCAAGTGGTAGGTGTAGAACAACCACGCAATCAGGCCCAGCCAGAATGACTTTGTGAAAAACAAGTCCTACTTGACCAACCTGATCTTCTACGACTGAGCAACCCACTTTGTTATATGAGGGAAGGACTGTGAATGTCATCTACCTGGACTTTAGTAAAATCTTTGACATTGTGTCCCAGAATTCTTATGGGGGAGCTAACTGCTGATGGCTCAGGCGATTGTACATTGTGTTGGGAAAAGAAATCTGGATGGTTGGGCCTGAAGAGTGATGCTGAATGGAATTACATCCAGCAGGCAGCTGGTGACCAGTGGTGTCCCTCAGGGCTCAGTACTGGGGCCAGTTCAGTTTAACATCTTTATGAATGATTGGATGAGGGAACTGAGTGCAACATCAGTCAGTTCACAGACAACACTGTGTTGGGTTGGAGTGTTGATGTGCTGCATGTTTGGAAGGCTCTGCAGAGGGATTTGGGCAGGCTGGGTCAGTGGGCTGAGGCCAGTGGTGTGAGGGGCAATAAGCAAAGTACTGGGTTCTGCTCTTGTGTCACAACGACCCCAGGAAGCACCACAGGCTGGGGGAAGTGACTGGAAAGTTGCCTGGAAAAGGACCTGGAGGTGCTGGTGACAGCAGCTGAACATGAGCCAGGGTGTGCCCAGATGGCCAAGAAGGCCAATGGCATCCTGGCCTGTACCAGTAACAGTGTGGCCAGCAGGACCAGGGCAGGGATTGTCCCCCTGTACCCAGCACTGGTGAGGCTCAATCCTGTTTTCATTTTTGGACCCTTCTTGACAAGGACATTTAAGTGCAGGAGTGAGTCCAGAAAGGGGAAATTAAGGTGGGCCTGGAGCACAAGTGAGCAGCAGCTGAAGGAGCTGGGGCTGTTTAGCCTATACAGAAGGAGGCAGCTCAAGGGGGACCTCCTTTTCCTCTACAACTATCTAAAAGCAGGCTGTAGTCAGGTGGGCATTGGTTGCTTCTCTTGTGCAGCAAGTGAAAGGAAAAGAATAAATGGCCTCAAGTTGCACCAGGGAAGGTCTACATTGGAATTTAGGAAAAATTTCGTCATGAAAAGGGTGGTCAGGTGCTGGAACAGACTGCCAAGGGAAGTGGTGGAACCGCCATCCCTGAAATTGTTCAAAAACTATGTAGATGTGGTGTTTGTTGACCTGGTTTAGTGGCGGACTTGGCAGTGCTAGGTTTATGGTTGGACGCAGTATTTTTAAAGAGTGTTTTCCAACATAAATTCCAATGTAAATCAGAGCTCTATGATTCTTGAGTAATCTTGAACCCTGTAAGTTGCCAGGACCTGGTAGGAAGTACCTAAACATGCTTCATCTTCAAAAGTTTCTGTAAAAATCTCCTGATGGCAGGACAAAGTAAAATCTCGCAGTCATCCTCAAAATGGGCAAGAAAATAGATCCAAAGAACTTCAAGCAAGGTTGGAGGTGCTAGTCAAGACAGTGGGGCTGGATTCCTTGGGCTGTAGGGCTGAGGCTAGTTCATCTGGGAAGAGGGACGGCTTCAGAAGCACCCAACAGCAGGCTAGACACCAAAGGGCGGGGACTGAGGAGTTGCAACTGTACTGTTTTCTAAGGCATTCAGATGGCTGATGAGACATAATGATCATAAACATTGTCAAGTCTCACTGGGTATTGGGAAACAAAATTTCACTGAAAGGATAATTGAGTAATAGAAAAGATTGCCTAGAGAGGTTGTACCATCTCAACCACTGGATGTTTTCATGACCCATCTGGACAATGTCCTAAGCAACCTGACCTAAATTCAGTGTTGATCTCTCTTGGAGCAGGAGTTTGGATTGGAGACTCTCAAGGTTCCTTCCATCTGGAAGTACTGTGGAAGCCTGTGGAAACTTAGAGTGAAGTCTAGACTTACTGGTTTCTGAAATAGGAATGAAAACCATCTCTAGTCGCACTATCTGGTGGAAGGGTCTGTGTCTATGCCTCCTTTGCTTTGTCTGTCACCACTTTGTAGGGCTTTCTTCCACCTTCTCCTTATATTTTGTCTGTCTAAAGGAGATCCAAGGTATTACATCTCAGTTACTTGATGTTGAGCTGTGTCAAATTCTTCACAGTTGAATGGAATGCTTGATTTTTGGTACTGAGAGATTCAGAGTGGCTTTAAATGACCAAGAATTTAATGTTCTTGATCCACAAGTAGTTCAGCTATAAGGCAAGCATTTAAATTCTAGTATTGAGAAGAATGTTAGGAAGACAGGAATTGCCACATGATGGGTTAAAACAGTAGCCTGTTTGGACTAATTTATTCCTTTTGAGAGCAGGAAGTAATATATGCTTTAGAGGAAGCTGAAAAAAGGGTAACCTAGGAGAGATTTTTTCTGTCTGCTATAGCTGGAGCTCCCACTGAAGTAAACAGGATGTGTCTTTCCAATCAATTCTCACTTCACTCTAGGGAGTTATAGGTCATAAGAAGTGCAGTGCTCTTTATTAGATCTCACTACGTTTAGAACATTTCAGGCTGGTCTTTAAAACAGGGTCCATAAAATTAAGAAACTGAATTCAAATGTCCAAAGAAATAAAACTTTCAAATAAGATGTAAGCTTTCTGGTCCTGCCAGCCTCAGCAGAATGTGTGTGATTCCAGCTCTTCTAAAGTCTCATTCACAACTATTTATGTATTAAATAGAAATAGAGAAACCTATACTTATCTACCCAAATTTGATGTGGTTTTTTTAATGTCTTCAATACCTATGATGACTTGTACTCACCAGCACCAGTAAAACATCTGCTTTTTTAATATGTGTAGATATTTTTCCATTTTAAAATGTTGCTCCCTACCCTAGCATCTAATCAGACGACTGTTGAATACCAACTGGAGCCCCCATCCAGATGTAGATGAGTGATGTGTTTTCACCAGCTTTCATTATGTTTTTGTTCTCTCCTCTCTCTTCTTCCCTCTGTTTACAGTGTGGTAGCTAAGGTGTGGTACAGCAAAATCTTTCATTAATTTATAGTTCTTTCTTTGCAACTTTATTCTGGTAAATACACTACTCCATTGTATACAATTCCTTAGTCTTTCATATCTGCAACTGCCTGCATCAATCTCCATCTCCCCTTGTAAAATTCTGCCAGTGTAAGTGAGGGTGACTGCAAAACACTCTTGTTTGGAGGTGAAAAGTGACAGACTTTACATTAACGGTCTTCCTTTTTTCTATCAGTTTGATGCAGCCTTTTAGACTTCATTTCTAAAGTTTAAAAAAAAACAGGAAAAAAAAGAAAGAAAAAAGGTTTCATTTCATTGTGCATTTAACTGAAATCTTTAAACCCCTTTGCATTATTTTATCACATCAGACTTGTCAAGTCACACTCATTTGAATGAGTGAGATTTGAAAACTTCTGAGTGTTATATTACATTTTCCATTGATATATGCCGTGAATCTTTACGGCTGCATGAAAATGAAGCCAAAAGTAAAAGGAGACAGCTCACTTCAAATGAGTGAGACTGGATAGGTCTGTCATATGTTATTTCAGGTGCTCAAAGGATAGCAATTCTAAGCAGAGATGGGTGATGGGGTTGACAGGTTTGCATGGATTTAGATAAAGAAGGGAAACTTAATCGCGGAGACTGAAATAAAAAGCAATGACTCCAACAAAAGAGTCATACTCTTTGAAAACTAAATTGAGTCTCATCCCATACTCAAGAGGTAAAATGCCAGAGCCGAGACCCCTTCTGGAGGTGCCATTTTGGAGGTGCCCTTGCACTCCTGCAGTGACAGAACTCTGCGGGAGAAAGCTGGCATCACTTGCTCTATAGCCATTCCTTTTGGCTGGAAGGGGGAACTGTGACCCCATAGCCACCCTCTCTCCAGTGCATTAACTGCTGTCACAGATTCTCCTAATGAGAAAATATCTGTGTCACAGAGGCACTTTGCACATCTTGCTTGCAGATTTGTTCAAAAGCCAGCCACAAATTGGACCCTGTTCCTAATTTTCAAGAATACTTGTCCTCTGATTATGCATGCAAAAGTTGACTTTGTATTCCCGTATCTCTATTTTAAAGTTGCCAGTCTTCTAAAAGTTTCTCAGACGCTTTTCAATGGAGATTTCATTTTCTGTGCAACTGCGGAGAGGAAATCTGGTATAAGACACCTTCCAGATCTGCACTGTGTAAGGAAGTGCCTGCACGTTGATTTTGTTCTAGCAGAGGGAAAAACACCTCAAAGAGTTCATTACCACGTGCACGGGATGTTCAGCAATGCGCAGTTCTAGCAGAAAGACTCACATGAAAGGTGCAAAAGGGAAGCTCTCGCCTTTAATGGGTTTGCTCCCACAGTGAGAGCGCACAGCCTAAGAGCCAGCTGCGCTTGGGGGACGCCGGGAAGAGCGTCCCAAATGATCCCTCCAGGATCGCCCAGCCGCTGCACCATCGTGCCGGCAGCAGAGGGAGATGTCGGCATGCCTTTCAGTAGAGATTTGTCTCGGCTGGGTTTTGCCACTTCATTAGTTCAGTGTTTGAAACCAAACCAGCGTTTAAACTGCACTGGTATTAATATGCAAGGATAGACAAGTAATGTGGAGAATTTCCACTAAACTTTCTACACAACCACAAATTTTGAGTACTTCTGTGGGATGTTTTTGGAAAGTCAGTACAACAGGGATAGTCTTACATCAAAATATTCTCAGGAAAGGGTTCATGCACTGAGGCATTTTTTCAGCTTTTCTGAGACTGAAAACACATCAAATGTGATGATTTGTAGGAAGACAGAATCAAACTAAAAATGTGGGTTTGTTTGTTTGTCTGGATATTTGACACACTGTAACCAATTAAAAGGAAAAGAGGCATGGGGATAAACATTTGTGAGTAATATTAGTATACACTGTATAAACATATGAGCATTCTTTGATGCCATCCATGGCTGTGGTGAGATTAAACTTGATCAGTTTTATCTTGGAAAGCATCAATTATAATAAAAACAATAAAAAATAATCTTTATTCAGTTCAGCATAGCCAAGGGGCCACGGAAGGTATGTCAAATTTGTGTCAGAGAGGAATTTTCTCTTTGTGTCCAGATTTCATTTGGAGAGAAAAACACACACTAGTATTCTCACTGGCTTTTCTGTTTGGGAAGAATATCTGCTAACTTGGGATGTTGGAACTAGAGCAAACATTAACTCTGGTACTTCTTCCAACAGTCCAGTGAATGCTGGATTTGGTTTTTGACATCAGGTAGAAGGACATATACAGAATTGGTTCTGTTTTGCTGAAGACACCTTTCAGCAGGCAGTGCTCCACTGAATTGATAGTGACGGTAAGTGTGGGAAGGGTGAGGGGCTTCTCTGCTGCTCCAAAGGAAGAGAAACACCTTGTGCTGATAGCTGTGCTTCCCCAGTCACTCTGCAGATTGGCTAACTGCTCTGTTCAACTCAATTCCTGTAAAACAGGGACAAAAACTGGGAAGAAAGAAATTTGACTTTTTTTTCTGGAAATTGTATTGCTTGTAGAGTTTAAACTGATTTTGAAGGCACATTCCTTAAACTTTGGGTTGATCTTACCAATAAGTTTTAGCTCCTTGGATTTCCTTTGAGTATAAAAGAGGGAAAAAGGTGAGATATTTCTTGCTACTAAAGTTTTTTCAAAGGAAAAGGATAGAATTACCTAAAGATGCTTACAGAGCTCTCACCTTGTGCCGATGGAAGGGGAACATGTTGTTGAACACCCAGCTCCTTGGGGAGATGGTACATCAAGCCAAATAAATTATAACCAAGACTTAAAATTTAGGCACCTACATGAAGCACAAAGCTGGCTTCATTCAAATTATCCCTGCCACTTCAAGTGGGTAGGACGGGGAGCACAGTGCTGTCACACAGCCCAGGCTCCCTCAGCAGGTGATACTCACACCACTGAGGGCAGCTCCATTCCAGCCAGAGTGCCAGGGTGCTGCAGGCAAAGGTCTAGCAAGAGTATAAGCATAGCTGGAATGGCAGGCAAAATCCCCTCCCTCCATCCCCTGTCCCATGTTGTGCTAATAGCTGTTTTCAGAAAATGGTGTTTGTATGAATTTTGAAGCACAAGAGCTGTGCTTTTCCCACATTCTGGTGTTTCACTGCTAACTACAGCCAGTCTAATTTTTTTTCCATTTTGTCCCTGCAAAACCACAACAGCTCATCCAAAATTCATAGATCTTCTCCAAACTTGATTGTGATGCAAGCAAAATCTATGGTAGGCCCTGAATCAATACCAGGCAAAAAAAAAAAAATTTTACTCTGCCGTACTATGAAGTTCAGTGGCAGCCTCCTACACACAAGTGTGTGGGAGAAAATGTGAAGTGACACATAAACTAATGTCTAAGAGAAATGTGAGGGATACAGCCTGCAGATTTTAAAAATGTTTCTAAAATGCAGAAGCACTGAGAGGACAAAAAATACACAGTTGTAATGAGAAAATTCTCTGCACTTTCTGGATCAAGTTTTTAACTGGAAAATTGTAATCAGAAGACATTGAGGTAAACTTAGCATCACATATAGCATTAATTTTAATGACGGCTTTTTATTTTTTCTCTTTTGAATAATAATATAAAGTCAAATTTAAATTGTAAATAGTATCCAGATACCACTAGTTTCCTGGCTGAAATTCTTCAGCACATATGGCAGAAGCATAAGCTTGTGCCAGTCTGCCTACTTTGGGTAATTTTGCATGCAAATAGTTTAGTCCCTATACTGAGGTGCTAGAATGTGTTTAGTACACTTGAAAATATTTGCATTGCAAAGGAAGAGCTAATCTCTTGAGAAAAATCAAATTGATATTTTGTATTAAGGGGCTGCTTTGGACATTGTGTGGCACTGTTATATGGAAAATTATGTTTACAGTACAGCTAGAATTTTTAATTGACCTTCAAGAGAGAAGGACCCACTACTGCTTTGCCAAATTCACAAGCTACTGGAACAGTCTCTACTTGTCATTCACCACAATGCCCCTTTTCTACTTCTGAATCTTTTCTCTAACAGTTTCATCACTTTGATAAAACTATTACCCATAAACAGGTTTAGCAGTAATTGCAATGTTTAATAAGTACTCAGATGGTTGGAGAAAAGAAACAACTACTATTAACGGCCTGAATAATTAGCACACCTGAGCCTGTTCTAGTTTCTGGAAAAGTCTGTTTCACATTGGATGTACGTAGAGGCTCAGTTCATGGCCTTGCTTCCTATCCAAAGCCATGGAAATACATACATTCCCATACCAGTAAGCTGATATTCAGACATATATTCCAACCATCGCTTGACACACACACATGCCTTTTTGTTACTTAAATTAATCTCTGACAATATTCATCTTTGAAACGGGATGTGACAGGTGAGTGTAGCATCTGATGCACTGCTGGCTCATTTACTTAGCCTGTGCTCTTTGCAGCCTGTCCCTGTTGCATGTGGCTGGCTGTCACGGCACAGGACCAACATGACTCAGTCCAGTGCAATTTGTTAAATTCAGCTGGTACTAGCTGGGGTCTGTGGCAGTGGTGATGTTGGAGTCAGCGGTGACTCAATGCTTCCTCTGAAACCAGTCTTTCAGGACGCTAGAAACAGGTCTGGATTCCCACATATTTTGCGTTCCACCATGTGCATGCTGTTTGTCAAGCTGGCCTTTAAAAGGTTTTCTTTCTGAAGAACTTGCTGTGAGTTCAGCCACACATTTCTATAGTTGCAGAACATTGCGTACCATACCATAGTACCATTAATATATTTTCATATGGTTTTGTAGGAGAGTGAAGTTTTTGAATTAACTATAGTTTATATAACTACATTACTCATGTGTAATGCTATTGTATTTAGAGAAAAGCTGATGAAGTTACAAATAGGCTCTTTTTTTTTTTTTGTTCTTCTTTCTTTCAGTCTGAGCACAGATTTTATTACCCTGTTTGCTGATCCACATGCAAATACAGCTGTCTCTGCCGCAGAAAAAGCTCTTCTGGGGCCTAATTGTGTACTGCCTCACACAGCTGTCATAAACACTCAATAAGAAAGGTGTAAGCGCCTTGGGAAATTCCTGAAGAAGCAGCCCTTGATATGGCTGATAGCCTGGGACAGAGCAGGTGGGTGAGGGGTGGTGCAGTAGTCAGTGTAGCAAGGTGTGGAAGACTTCAGGGTCTCTTTCAATGGAGCTGTAAGCTGCAGCAGAATTTGTTTGTGGTAACCAAGGCTGTCCTGCATATTTTATTTTTTTTCTGATGATGTACTGACCAGGAAACTGATTAGTTAACTCTTAATAATTTTAAAATGGCTATTGTAAATGTCTGTAGAACTCCAGGTGAAGTAGTTTTTCATCAGGTCCCACGAGGGCCTGTTGACTTTCAACATGCATGAAAAGAATTTAATCTGAACTCGAAAGTTGTGTAGATGCACTCTTTACTGTGAATGGAGCCATTATTTCATTTGAATTAGCAATTACGATGTCTGTTTTTCGTTTATGCTTAATAGCTGTAATGGCTGCTAAAACAATTTTTAGACTTTTTAAAATTCAGAGATTTTCATTATCTTTATAAGGAAGTAAGTTTTCTTATTCTGTATCATTCACAATCTAGACTAAGTCACCATTCATTGCAACATAATTACCATGTAATCCTTCAAAAATCCATTGAATTACTCTATTTTGTACCCCAGGTACAAAACTAATATCAAGTTGCAATTTATGGGTCTTCAAACATTCAAATTCTGTATTTGTTGTATTTTAGCTTATTTTTTTTGACCATCCAAAAGGCAAACCTTACATACAAAATTACAGATATGATTATTTATGACATGCAAACTTTTGTTTCCCAAGTTTTTCATTTAATCATGCTTAGATCTTTGTTTTGATACCATTTCTGAGAAGGTGTCATGCTTACTAAATGTGGCAGGCAATTTGGAGGGAAAACTCTTTAGTAACTACCTGGCACTTTGGCTGTGCATTGTTAAGGCTTCAGAGCACTTTTGTATGAATATGGGCATACTCAGAGGCCTTTTGCCATGTATTTGTATACTAATGTGAATTATTTGGCAAGAACCCTGAGAATATCCCTTCTGTTGCAATTTCATCCTTAGAGCCTTTCTTGCAGGTGCTGTACTATCAGTGAAATAACTGCTGTCTCACATTATTACTTTTTAAATGCTCATTTCTGTTAATGTATTTCTATTTGTTGGTGAGTCTGGGTGTACAGTTGGTTTTAAATATGACATGTGCTGGTATGGTAGAAGAAGCCACAGGACAATTTCAGGACTCCTTGCCTTCAGGAAGGCTTTGGAGCCACTCTCAATTTCTAGATATCAACAACGGAATTTGTTAGCAGTGATTCAGTTCAAGGTGTTGATAAATTTTTTTTTATGTGATTTTCATGTCAGAGGAAAAAAATTTAATTCTGCATTAGCCAGTAAGCATCACCTTCTCAATACTAGTAGCACAGTCAACTACATGCTTTGTAGCTCTATTAAACTATCAGTAAGTCTCTGAATAATATCAACAATTAAAGAGCCACCAGTTATGTTCTGAAATAAAATAATAGTGACAGCAACAAAAGCAGTTCAGTCTTAGATCTATGTGTCAGGCTGACTGCAGACTCAGGCCCCTGCTCTACTCACATTTCAATTATTATCCTTCCAGCCATAAGGCAAGTGTTTAATATTTGTGACAAAAACTGAGATTCTCAAGTACAATTATTCCAAAAGTTAAAAAAAGAAAACATCCATTTGAGCAGCTGCATAATGATATTATAGGTTTTGTATGAACACATCTGCTAGCATAGATACTTCCATAGGAACATTACCTCATCATTAGTATATTCAGTCCCATACTAATAATATGATACCTGTCTGTACAGCAAGGTGCCAAACCAACTACAGAGACAGTTTGATGAGAAACAGCAGTTGTTGATTCGTGAGCACTGAAATGCATTCCCTGATTTGCAGGGGACCAGCTGGTTAGAATCTGAACTGAACCAAATAATGTGCACTTTGGTGCACACCATCAGCTGTGCTGCTGTTTGTTCTTCCATCATGTCAAATCAAGAGAAGCACAGTCAAGCACTCTCGATATGGATATGGGATCTCTTCCTTGTCTCACATTATCCTTTTCTGTTACTGTAACTTAACTTCCCAATTATATTCCTTCTGTGAAATGGCTTCTGACCTGTTTTGCAGAGGATTGTGATACTTGCTTACTTACATTTGTTAAACACTTAAAAGATCAAAACCCTGCAATAACAGCAAAACAGTCCCAGGCTTCTCTGAGGGAAAGCAAAAGGTTCTGATCCAAGCCCCATGTTCCAGCCGATTTGCTCTGATTTTCCACCACGGCCCTTTATTTGGCTTTAGTTCTTCCTGTTGTCAGAAGCAAACCTCCAGAGGTGTGCAGCCAGCTGGAAAAGCCTGCCTGGGGAACAAAGGAAGAAATGGGGCCAGCTGAATCTTCACCTTCAATATTTGCTCATTTACAAGGTTTTACAAAGATTTTACAAAGCCTTTCTGCTTTGAAATATGTTATGATCCCAGAAGGTGACAGGAGCAGAAATAAGGTAATGTTAAAAAGAAAAGGTAAAAAGAGGTAATAGTAGTGAAGGGTGAGTATGGGAGGGGTGGAGAAGCTAAGAAAGACCATGTGATACTAAATGCAAGCACCTGCTCCTATCTGCCTGATGCTTCCTGCTCCCAGTGATTGCTGCCTCTTTTAGAAGGGAATATGCATCTCAAAATTAAAATGAGCAGGCAATGTGAAGTCTCCATTTTAGTAAGTCACACTTTAGTCCACTATGCCTACACATTTCTCATTTAAAATAAGCAATACCAGATGGGACTGTAATAATTCCCATTCTTATGTAACAGTGCTGCTACTTTTGGGAAAGTGCTGTCTGAAAGAGCAGCATCCTCTGAGCATCCAGGCCAGTGAAAAACACTGCTTGCATTCCACAGTGTTTTGCAGTATTTTATTTGTATAGAGATTGCTATAATTCACAGCTGCCTCGTGTGGGATTCTGTTTCAACAGATAGGCAGTGACAAGTACTGTATGTGGGCCAACAGGAACTTATTAAAAACACAGAACAATAAGGAATATCTGACTTAGTATGTTTGTGAAACTCCTGTCTGTTATCAAGTTGCTTCTTTTGAAAAAACAGAAATGAGGCTTCTGCTGCCTGGGGGATGCTGGCACATCAATCAAGACATTAGGTATGTAAATAAAGCAGTAGCTGAAGAACAAATAGTTTCTAAAATCCACCAATAAAATCCTCAAGTTTATATGTTACCAGAATGAAATGACTCATGAACAATTTAGTGGCTACAGTATATGTTCAAACATGGAAGGGGAGAAAAATAAGAAAAACTAAAAGAACAGCGGGGCCAACTGTAAAACTTTCATCTCTCTCTGATCCTCCAAGCCTTTCCTTTACTCCTTCTCACTCACAACCTATTCTAAGAAAAAAAAAAAAAAGAAAAATAAAAAGAAAAAATCATGCAGCACATTTCCTCCAGCACGGGGTGGGGGGGCAGAACAGCTGCCTTCACAGCTGATGGCACCATTAACTCCCTGTGCTTGCTTCACTAACCCAAAAGTGTATGAGCCCCTGGAAGGCACAACACACAGCTCTACATGTAAAGTCCCCAGCTCTCCTGGTGCTGCAGCATGCTGTCTTCTCAACAGCAGACACAATAGGTACAGGAAACCAGACCTCCTGAATGATTCTTCCCTTATGCTGGGAAAAAAAAACCACCAAAGAAATAACACATTTACTAGTAAGTAAGTGCACAGCAATTCTTTTTAAGCAAGGAAGCAAATTTAGAGTTGAAACTTTTTGTTTCCATGTACTAATCATTAATGACTTCAGTAGGTATATTTTGTGTGCTGAAAGCCCTGAAGGAATCCTTTTCATTAATTGCTATTGATATGATTATGAGTTAGTGTTGTTAATCTTGCAGTATGCTTTTCAACTGGACTGTGCATCCCTAGTTCCATTGAAGAGGCCACATACTCGAGACTGCATTCCTAGTGAGATGGGATAGCTTTCAGAAAGGCAATAATATACTTAAACTGAAAGTGATTTCCTGTTGCAAAGCAATGTGTTGAACAGAAGCCTAAAACTGAGGTTTTCATTCATATTACAATATTCTGGAGCCAAGACTTTTGTGGATTGGACCCTAAATTGCTTTAGTATCGCTTAAATACTCACTAATTTAACACCACTCAAATTGGCAATAAAACCACCCCCAACTGTGCTGAGCTGTCATCCTGTTTATGCAAAATAGCTTCAAATCTTAATACTAACTATGCTAAGTAATGCCACTGGGATGATATTGATAGTGCATGTGCACAGCTTATTTTTTTTTTGAATATACTATGAGGCAGTCTAACCAAGTTTTTTTAATTACTAGTACTACTTTAACGTCACATAGTTATTTCCATAGTACAAACACTGGAGGGGAAAGTGTTATTCCTGCAACAACTTTGAAGCAAGAAGTCTTTGTGGTTAACCATTTCCAATTCATTCTGTGCTCTGCCAAGATATAAACAGTGCCTCTTTACCACCTTGTAGTTATGTACCTTCCTTTGCAATTTGCCAAAGGAGTGTGTTCTTATATAATTGCTTTCTTTACAGTCTGACTTGCAGGTTAACCACAATCACCTAATGTTAAGGATAGAGGTGGCATTCAGCAGATAAGAGGGGAGGTACAAGAACTCTCTTCTATCAGTCACTGAAGCATTTAATGGAAATTCTGACATCTGAGTCAATATATAGCTGTGAACATTAATAATGAAACACACCTTGAGTTTTCAAAGTGGCTGGAAGTATTCCAGAGGAAAGGTAACTACTCTGAAAGGAAACGATCCACACTTGGCAGTGTACTGCAATGTGAGTTTTAAGTTCCTTGCTTATTCAAATGCCTCACTGACATTTGATTTTGATGCTCTATTGAGCCAAAAGGCATGTCTTCAATATCTCTGGCTAAAACATGATTATTCTACATTCTCCAGAGACTGGGCTGTTGCTCACTGCAGTTGTAACTGGGAGCTGAAAAATGCACTACATTGTTATATGCACTACATTGTTATATTCTACAGCCAGAGGCAGTGGTCCCATTTTTGCCAAGATGCCCATAAAAGAAGGGAATCAATGTCTGTGATGACTTAAAAAATTAATTACTGGCATCAGTGACCAGGACTTACCCCTTATGCTATAGAATATTTATAGATACTTCTTGATATTCAGAAAGAATCACAGAATCATAGAAGGTCCTGAGTTGGAAGGGACCCACAAGGATCATCAAAGTCCAGCTCCTGGCCTTACATAGGACATGCCCAAGAGCCACTCCATGCACCCCAGAGTGTTGTTCAAACTCTTCTTGAACTCTGTCAGGTTGGTGCTGTGACCACTGCCCTGGGGAGCTGTTCCAGTGCCCAACCACCCTCTGAGTGAAGAACCTTTTTCTGATATCCAACCTAAACCTCCCCTGACACAACTTCAGGCCATTCCCTCAGGTCCTGTCAAGGGAACACAAGAAGTTCTAGAACCCCGTGCATTCTCAAACACAGAGAGACAGAGCAAAGGGTGAAGAGAGAAAAAACCTGTTATTAATTATTGCATCTCAAATGCTGTCCTTTTTCTTATCTGTCTTCCTCTTGTTTTCTCTAGTCAGGTAGTTACACCTTGGCCTTTCCCCAGGCTGAAGTCAGGCACCATTTTTAATATATAAGTAGCAATATTTTTCTTATTTCCTAACCAGAAAACTAGTTCTTTTTTTTTTTTTGTTTTTTCTTCTTTAAGATATGTGGAAATCTTGTCTATGAGTCCAAGGACAATGAATTACAGGAGACTCCCAAAATTCCTTTTTCATCCAAACCATTTCTGCAATTTTGAATAACACCACAAGCATGGACAAGGAGATCAAAATCAGAAGTTTGAATACCTGTAGAAATTGTGACAGCCATGGTTATAAAACCACCACAAAACCTTTAGGACCAGCTCCTTTTACAGGCAGAATATCTACTTTGAGGACAATATCGACGTGTTTATTCAACTAATTCTTAAATACAGTATATTTTACAACTTTTATATATACTGTTTTGTTTATCTCTTCATATTTAAGAAAGCTTTTACTGATAATCCATGCTACTTTTCAACCCACTCTCTCTCGATTTCTACCCCACCCCAAAAAAACCACAAAACCCTGGTACCCACAGACAGCAATTGATGACAGCCTTTTTTGTAAAACCATTTCTGTACTAAAAATATTGTCATTGTGTGTCAACTTCTTCTCAGGTTTCCAAACGATATTAAATAAATAAATTTATTCAACTCCTTTCCTTGAATTTCATTCCAGTCATCTTTCTTAGGACAAGGACCATATCTTCTTTTTTTCAATCAACAAATTCTAGCTTCACGTAACTGCTACTTTTATTAGCTTCATTGTGCTTATTTTATACCACAATTAAATACTGGAATAAAAAATGGTAAGTTATTTCAGCATGACCTCTGATAATAACAAATACAACCGAAATGTTGTTTGTTTGGTTTTTTTGCTTGGTATCAGCAGAGCAGCTCAGCATTTAGATTAAGAGCAGAACATATAGATATGTAAGGGATTTTAAAATATTTGCCGGAGATTTTCATACAGCAACAATCAAACAAATTTAATCTTAAATTTATAATGGGACTGTTAGGTAAAATATTGTTTATTGGAGACAATTCAAACACCTGCAACAGTAGAATTTTAGTAAAGTAAGACCTGGACACCAGTACTTTGAAATGAATCTCAAACTCCATTTCCCAAAGGCAAGAAATATTTTTGAAAATGTTACTCCAGAAAAGAGAGGGTTGATGAGGTTCAGCTACCAATTTTCTCCTTCCAAGAATGCTTTATGTTTGTTTATCCAAATGCTAGCGTGATTCTTTGTCACAAGTCTGTCACAATCAGAAGGACCATGTTATAACTTACAAGATGTATTAACACTTCACAATAACTGCAGTGAAAATGTTCAGCCAAAGGCTGTCATAACTGAGCCATGTTTGTGCTCCAGCTCCTCTTGCCAAGTGTGGATGACCTAATCTGCCTTTGCTTAGTTTAGCTTCCCTTTTCAGACTTCCCAGAATTTATGCATGAGAAAAGTTCCTAATAAGAGGCTGCACTTATGTGCTGTCATGAAGCCTTACAAAAACATGATTCCCCAAAAAAGGGCAAATGTGTTATTTTGTCGTAGTCCACAGATGCGGGTGCATTTGTGGTGCTATGCCTCCTTGAATATCTACTCAAACTGTATTGCTGTAGTGTTTCTCGTGACCAAGTACATCATATTTTTGGAGCCCTTGATGTGTCAGCTCAGTGATATGATTGAACAATCATAGGTCAAATGACTGTCAATGCACACATCCTGTATTGAAGTAGAAATATAGAATACAGTTTATCCTCTAAATTTATTCTGTATAGAGCATTTTAAAGGAAGGTCTCCTAGTTTTCAGATATTCTTTCCTTTTGTAGTCACTCCTAATTCACACTGCCACATCCAAGCAATGACTTCATTTCAAGGATGGAGTGTGTCTGCAGAGATCTCGAGAAGACAGATCATGCTTCTTGCTCCCATTTGACCACTTTCTTCGTGATAAAAAAATCTTAGTTTCTTAGTAGAACAGAATCATAACATTGCCATTCATGTGTGTGTGTGATTTTGAAACTGCTGTTTTAAAAGCATTTAATAGTAAGCAGCAATAAACCTTTCCTGGAATGGAAGCAAGTCTTGCAGAACCATGAGATGGTAAGTTTGCTTCTTCACACCCATACCCTGTTAAGGGAAAATTACTTCAGTGCTTTTCTTATAATTGCTGCATTTAATGTTGTTTACATTGGAACACTTTCTGACTGATTTCTTAAACTATTGAATTTGTATATAGAAGAGAAAATATTACTCTTTCACTGAATAAAGTTCAATTTACAGTGAGTCGTTTGCAGTTATAAATAGAGGTCGATACAGCTGATACACATTTATCTCCTGCCAAATTCATGCCTCTGAGATAGACTATATGGATAACACAAAGAACAGATGAAGATACTTTCTTCACCGTTCTTGTTTTCCTGTCTCCAGTAGACACATGTCCCACAAGACCATAAAAATGTAATATATTCTGTTTCAGATGAACACATACATATAAATAGGATAACTCCTGATTTAATACCCCTGATAAACCCCTCACTCTGAAAGAATGAAATTAAGTGCTTGCCCTAAAAGCCACTGTTTTGTTTATGCCAGTTTGCAAGCACAATACAACCATAAGTTTTTGTGGATAAGTCTGCCACAAAAATACAACTTTTGTAGAATCTCAAAAAAAATCATTCATGTAAAAGAAGATTTCATCATTTAGATATCTACCACAGTGTAGACACATATATTAAAGAACAGTAGCAATCTTTATAAAACATAGTAAAGCTGAAAAAAACCACCACCCTAAGAATTAAAATGATATAATTAGGTTTATAGCACTCTGTCTAGAAAGTGTAAAAAAGATTTCTGCACAATTTTCCTTTCATAAGCTATGGATGAAATGGTTTTTTATACCTCTGTCTCTGAGCAATCCACAGTACAGAATTCCTTTTCTGGTGTTTAATATTTGAGTGGCATTTTTTACATCCATGCTGTCTCAAGAAGATAATTACTGAATCAGCAAATGCTACCCAATGGAGAATGGTGACTCTTGGGAAATTATATATATATATTCACTTATTTGCAAAACAAAAATTGATTGTTGACTGGATGGAAACTGGCTGGATCCAGACCAGGTTGGATGGAGCCCTCAGGAACCTGATCTGGTGGGTGGCATCCCTACTCCTGTCAGGGGGCTTGGAAGTAGATGATCTTTAAGGTCCCTTCTAACCCAAGCCATTCTATTGTTTTGCGATCGCTTTATATGCATACTCCACTCATATAAAGAAGGTGCAACAGATATTGGACTCACTGTAGACATAAAATATCATGATCTCTACCCTGAAAAGCATCGGTTTCTCCTTTAAAAGCTATGATTCTACTAGAGAGCCACAGAGAAATGATGAGTATTTAAGAGTCATTATAACTGGCACAATATGCTCTAAAGAGGACAAACTGAAAAGAACTGTATTTTTCCCAGTGGACAATGATGTCTAAATTCAAGCCAAGATCTGGGAAGGGGTGTTTTGTTTTGGAAGTCAATGATTCCCTCATGACTAATGTATTATAGTTATGCTCTGTGCTACAGAGAAGTTGATGTCATACCATTGTACAACTGGGATCATCAGGGCAGTGCACACTGGCTTATACCTTTAAGTTGGTTATATCTCTTCAAATTTCATTAATTCAGCAGCAAAAACAGTAATAAAAATAATAACAATTACAGTAAATCTAGATAGTTTGCATTTCAAAGTAAAAATAATTGTAAGGAATAGGGTTTAACATTTACATGTTAATTTTTATAATGTCATAAATTCATACTTAATCATCCACAACAGCAACAAACTTAATATTCAATAGAGACTGATCCAGCAATCTTCAAAGAGGAGAACATTTTAAAAAAGAGCAATACATATTTTCTATATACTCAACAGAGCTTTCTATCCTTTGCAGGGACCTTAATTAATTAGAAACATTAATTAATATCCATGGCAATAAATCTACTGATAAAGCATAGTCATAGTCCAGGTATTCTCCTGTGCCTTATAAAAAAGTCGAAAATTCTTCCCTGACCATCCATGACTTTGGACTTATGAACAGTGGCAAGCTGAAGGTGCGTGCAGTAAGTAGGTGCTTTTTGCAGCTGTGTTAGGATAATTGATTCTGTCACAAAATGCAGCTTCCTCAAGTGTGTACCTCTACTATGAATCATGCTACACATACTTTCTGAGACAGAAAGAGAGAGCATGCACTATTCTACAATTTTAAAACCTGCATAATTCTAAAAAGTGTATAAGAACCTTAAGAGAAACACAAACCATAAGTACCGTGAATTCAGCCCTGATGTAGATAAATCTAAAGCCACTTCTGTTGACTTACAAGATTCAAAGAAGTATTTGTAACTTTTCATTAAAGGAGCTTTATAAGTCTTCCATCTTTCTGAAAAACTTCACAAATTATGTTTTGAAAAAGCGTTAAACTTTAAAACAAGCAGTGATTATCTAGTCTGTCACTGAGTACAGCCCAAAGGTGGATATTTATGCTGATTTCAGTTTTTTTCTCCATTTCATTTCTGACAACCCATTTTCCATTTGTTTCCAAACTTCTAGTTTAAAAAAGGTGTGGAGGACAGCATGCAGGTTTCATTGCCGTCATATTGACGTACTCTCCATTATTACTGTAAACACCCTGTAGCTTTCCGAACTTGGCAGTTTTAAAACATATAAAAATGGAAAAAATTAAACCAAAAACAAACGAAAAACATCCATGTAGCACATACAGCAGTTTCTTGCTGTAGGTTGTGAATGGAATTCCCTATATTGCATTCAGTGAAAAAAAGAAACAGAAGACAAAGAGGAAGACCAGAGTCTGAAATACTTAAAATGCACAGCACCATCACAGACATGGTAGAACATTATTTCCATTACTTAGTGGAAAGAAATACACCCATACCTGTCATACATGCGCAATTCCCTGAGCCGGGCTAAGAGAGATCAGCAAAGATCATACCTTCACAAGAAGCATGTCATTCCTCTCCCCTCTGCCGCTTTTATACTTTCCTCTGCTGACTCTTGCTCTTTTGCCACACATTTGTCCATGTAGGTCATTGGTATCACTGTGTTTGTGGTAAAGGCCTTCAGGCTAGAAATCTGGTAAGATATGATTCTCTCAAATGCATCCCCAAAAGTAATTGCCCAGTAAAAGAACATCTATCCATACTGCCCACACTGTTCTCCCTGGACAGATTGTCTTTGAATTCTTTGATCAAAATTCAGCATCAGAGAATATTGTGGAAAGACTGCACATTCAATTCAGCTTCCTCACAAAGTATTTAATGCACTTATATTTTAAATGACTTAGCATTTTAATGGGCAAAATGAAAATATTCCAAGAGGTGGATCCCAAGATTACTTTCTACCAGATTTTGAAAATCATGTACTTTTTTGTACTGATTTATAGAAATTCATGCTGAATAAATTTCATCTAACTTTGGTTTTCAGCTCATAATGCATTTCACAATTTCAAATTCAGAATTTCAGCAGGAAAAATTCCAAAATTTATTCAAGATGTGAGCGAATAAAAAATAGTAATGAACAGAAACAGGTTTTGAAAACCATCTTAATCTAACAATCTTTATTCTCTCCCACATCTCTACTTCTTCTTTGCTATGCCTTTTATTACAAGTCACTTTGCTCACCTCCTTTCCCTCTCTTAATAAATTGGATTAAATGTATAGGCAAGCCTTGGCTTCAATGGTAATCAAATTCTGACCTTTTTGTTCAGGATATATATGCTCCTGTGCCTTTGGGTTGGAGTTTATGAACAAATAAAACCAGTTTGTCAAATTCTGTGTTTGGGATGTACAAATTATGGCTATAGAAATGGTAAACATCCTACCAGGGCCTTTTTTCCTGCCTCTCCTAGTGGCCTTTCATGATGGCAGATCAGATCTTCCTTTCAAGTGCTTCCCTGTGGGATGCAGAGGACAGGCCATTATTCCATACTCCAGCTTTGGAATGGTATTACCCAAAGATACTGGAACATCTGGATTCCCTGATGGAACATGAGGTACGTCATAGAGCTTCCAATGCAGGAAATCTCTCTATTTTTCTTATGCATCTAAGTGTATTTGCAAGCATCCTATGGAAGGAAAGAAACTGCAGATATTAAACTTTTTCCTGTAGAAATACAGACTTCAGGACTCAAATTACACCAGTTCTGCATTCCATGTGCAATTTCTGAATTTCACTTTCAAACTAGGAAATTTGAAAGTGTATAAACGAAAATTAGTACAATCCTGCTCATCAGTCAAGTCAGTCACAATTTCAGAAAATAAGAGGTGGGGAGGACTTTGCCAGATGATCTCTGTACAGTCAATGCTGCTATTCTCTGACTGGGTGCAGTCAGAGTAGAGAAAACTGAAAGGGGAAACATGGGTTATCCCAAGGTAAACTGAGGATTCAACCAGCTCAACCAAAATAATCTCGATCACAGTCTTGCATCACAATAATCCACTTGGATTTCATTCCTGTGTTCTACCACCGTGAGCATTTCCAGCAGCTGCAGCAGAAGGCCATGGGCCAGTCAGCTTCCTCCCACAGACACCCAGGGAGGATGGATCAGGTCCCTTTCCCTGCAGCCAGCAGAGAGCCAGGGCTGGGAGGGTTGCTGGCAAACACCAGTGTCAAACAGATGCTGTGCCCACCCTGCTGCTGTCTGCCTGCTCATCCCATCCCTTGGCAGAAGAAAGGGCTTAAAGGGCTTTCAGTGCAATCAACAGCAGGAATCCCATGAATCGACTGGGAGCAGGCTCAAACAGAAAGCAGATCTATTGTGCTCAGCATTTGTGGGGTACAGAGTTACAGAGGAGACTGTGAAAACAGTTCATAGTGGGGGATGTGCTGAAATAAAATCCAAGTGGATTTGGATTGTTTTGGGTGGGAGGAGTGGACATTACCTTATTTTCTGAGGTGGGTGGTAGCATGCCAAATCCAGGGGAGAATGCAAATCTTCTTTACAGATCCTCAGAATTAAAACAATTTGCATTAATACAGTGGCTAGATGTTTTTGCTAAAATTTTTCCCAATCAAGTTGGATTTGTATTTTGTAGTGGGTTTTTTGGGAGAAAATAACTTAAACTGGCTGCTTCGCCATGCATCTCCAAATATTTTTAATCTGTGTGCGACAATGCTTAAATTACCATAGCAATTACAATAAATATTAAATGGTTTATTTTTTTAAAACTTTAATTGGTACAGATTATTAACAACACTGTTGTCAGGGTGCTGATTATAAATTCACCAGCATTAAAGAACAAATCCAGCTTAAATTACACTAAGCACCTTTACTTACTTTACTTTAGCATAAATGTACTTTTAAAAAATTAAATAAACAAGTAAATAAATAAACAAGTAAATAACCCATATCTTTATTTTACAGACTTCTAATGTATTAGAGTAGATCTGGTTTTACCAAACAGACATTATTTCAATCCTGATAGTTTCCACTGTATGTTATGAGGCTTTTTCTTCAAGATAGCCTTCCCCAAAAGAAAATACCTACAAACTTCCTTTCTTCCAAAACTGCTTTACTTTTTGAGAGATTTTGATTGTTCCATTTCATTGCTATTTAGGGTAAAAGCTCATTAAAATACTATGAAGCTCAGAGCATAATTGGGCAGAAGCACTTGCCAATGAATAACATCTGCAGCAATGTGTATGTGTATTTATATTACAGCAAACTTAAACCCACTCTTTTTTTTTCTTTATTTCATTGTCTGTCTCTAAATTCTTTGTCCCAAGGAAAGTACTAGGCAAATGTGTAAACCACACAGGCTACAGCACAGTCATTGTCGCTGAGTGCAGTGCCAAATATAATTTCATCATTTGACTGAGGTTCATGCCAGGGTAAGCTATTCTGAGTTAGATGTCTTCAAAATTCTATTTGCCCTTTTTATTACATTATTATTTTAAACTTATCTGTGCTGAGATTGGGCTCTTTCTGTGTGTCTGGTTTTTATGCTTGCTGTTTGTGCCTGTGATGTCCTAAGCTGAACTGCAGTTGGAGAACAAGGAGAGACTATCTAACACTTACTGCCCTCCCAGTCTGTCTCTGACAATAAAAAATAACTGGATTCCTCTTGTAATGAAAATTTTATCAATAATGAGAGACAAATCAATACACAAGTATTTGAATAAGCACACTTTGTTGTTTCTGTTTGACTACTTTTTTTTGTTGGATAGGGTTAACTATAACACAATCATACAAAAAGAGAAGGAAAGAGAGCCATTCTTCTATTAAAAATAAAGGCTTGTAACACAAGAGAGAGAATTACCACAATTTGTGGCAGAGACAATAGAGCATACAAACCCTTCTGAGCAAAGCACGTTTACCTAGCCAGTCTATAGAACACAGCCTTTGAAACTCACGCGTTTAGGAAAAGAACAGTACAGAGGCATTAAAAAATGCTTAAGGAAATGGGCTGCAATTGGACCTTTTGTGGTGCTGAGGTCTTTTCAGGACGGTGTTCCTCCCTCCCTCCCTCCCTGACACCACCCAAGAGCTCAAGCTCAGACTGCTTGCCAAGAATCTGACGTACACGTAGCCGTCATTTAAAATTGTCAACTCTTCTCATGCTTATAAATAAATGAAATTAATTTCCAAAATTATTTAGATACTAGAACAACTGATAACAGAACTTAAAAAGGCTCTGACTGTTGTTTGTGCCTTTAATTCTCCCATGTTAATCTTCAGAATATGTGATCCTCTGGGAATTCTATTGGAGCCTTCTCTGCTCCCAGCTTTTTCCTGCATTCTCTGCCAATTGTTTTTAGATTGAAACCATTTTGCTAGACAATTACAACCATATGCATTAAAAATATACATATTCCTGAATTAACTACTAAAATATAAGAAAAATACAGGTAGCCTTTAGGAAAGTTTATGTGTTTTCATGCAATATGGCTCAAAGAATGTGTTGATCAGGGACAAAAGGCAAGGCAGCAGCCTTTCCTTCATATATGTTTAGAAGCACTGTACCTTGCAACTCTGACCTAAGCATTTTGGTATTTTTCATTCAAGCCCAGATCAGACTCTGCATTGCACAACTCTCATCACCCAATCTTCTCCAAAATCATCACTGCAGTTCTCAGTTTGAATCTTCTCTGGACTGTCTCTCAACAGCCTCAGGTGACCCTGTTTTCCTCTCTTATTACTAATATGTCTCTCTCCATGTGTGTTTAGAGTAAGATCCTGTTCAGAGTGAAAGAATGGAATTAGGAGGCTCTCTTTTGCTCCAGATGAAAAGGGTTTACAGGGAAAATTTAAAAAATAAAGTAATAAAAGACAAGGAAAATTAATCTCATAGAGCTCAGAATAGAAAGAAAAGCCTAATTTGCTATTTGTGGGCCTTTGAGAATGAGCAGACAAAGTCATCAAGAGTAATTCTGTTTTCCTACTCTAATCAACTTCAAGTCTTCTAGAGCATCAGACCTGACCTGGTGAATGGAGGGGGAAAGACATTCTCTATAAGAGAGCTGTCTTTCCTTAGCAGAATTCACTGCTTTAGATTGGCCCAGATACTGTATGTTTAATAATAATCTGACAAAATTAGACCTCTTAATGAATTTTTGTATTCCATCTTTTAAAGTCTGCCAAAGTGGTCAGGAGATTTTGTGATGCTTTAAATAAGACAAAAGTAAATGCAAGAGAAAACAAAGACAACTGGTAATTTATACTGGAGCAATAAAGATTTGAACAAGAGCAAACTAAATGAATCTTTCATTCCTTCCTTCTCCACTCTTTTAAAATGTCTAAAGATAGTAAAAGATTTATGGTGCATAAAAACGAATGCTTATACTTTCTATCTCTTTTGTTTGTTTGTTTTTGTTTTTGTTTTTGTTTTTATTTTTTGTTTTTGGTTTGGTTTGGTTTTGGTTTGCATTTGACATCCTGTACATCTAAAATGTGTAATGTTGCCAGAACCACTTAACTTATATCTGTGTCCTTTTGGAAGCAATTTCAGTTGAAAAGCCTGGTTAGACTTTTTCTACACACCTCATTTTCTTAAAAAGGAAAAATCTAACAGTCCAGAATTTTAAATAGCAGAAATCTACCTCATACATGCTAGTCCAGGACCTCAAAATGAGAGCACTCCAAAATTAAATTTACAACTAGAATTTGGGGGGAAAAATAAAGTTTTTTGACTATCCATTTGATTTTATGGTTCAAATTTTCCTGCTGGGATGTAACTCTATATATTGAAGAGAGCTGCATGCTAAAACATTGTATAAACAACTTCTTTCTAGCTTTTGGTCTGCAGTCATTGCAAACAGACTCTCCTGCAAAGCATAGCAGCAGCTGGATGATCTCAGAATCTTTATCAAGATATGGACCCAATCCTTTGCAGAGTTGGGAATCCATGGACTCTAGCAAAAAGACATAGGATGGATGAAGAAAAAGAAAATTAGGAAATGAAGACAGCAGTGCTATGTTCACCATGCAGAGTAAAAACTACTTCCCAAGAAACCCTGAGAGACATGAGAGTGGTATTTCATGTTTCCAGATCAAAGATAGTGATGTATGCTTTTTCCTTTTCTTAACACGCTACGCTACAGGATGTGAAGAAAAACAGAGTTTGTACTTCAAGACTAATTTCCTAGCCAGGAAAAAAGATGAATTTGGGTCGGTTATATGCAGGCAGACATGCCCTGATCATATATTCCCATGTATTTGTGTCTTCAGATTTGAATCACTGTCAGTTACCAATGTGAGACGCTCTTTCTACATACAAAGGGGAAAGGAGAATTTTCCTTCCTTAGACTAATCAAAAGGATGCATTGAAAAACTATTTCTATACGAATCAAAACTAGCCACCAGAAAAATGGATAAGAAATATGCCAGTTTTATCTAAGATAATGTATTTACAAACAAAATCCATGCATTTATTTTCTCCCTTTCCACCTACTTTTTAGATGAAGAAGTTGAGACAGAGGTGACTAATGCACAATCTAATTCAAACTGCAGAAAACAACTCTGCTAATTTAATTGTGTATGTCATAGAAACAGTTAGTGAAAAGCCCAGAAATTTGCAGCATCCCCAACCATTAAAAGAAAATGATTGGTGATATTTTATCTTTCCCTAATAAATTTCAGTTAAGGCTTGATTGTAATTACACAACCCAGGAGAATTCATTCCTGTTTTGCATGTGGCTGAACTGATCAAAACCCAAGAAGGGAATAAGCTTGAACAAAGGATGACACAATAAATATATGTGCAGTCAACTCTGGATTACCCATGGTTATCTCATCTGAACTAGTCAGTGCCGAGTGTCACGTGAGTAATAAGCAGGGTTCACTATTCTCCTGAGCTCTGCTCTTTGTGTTACTTCTTATTCATTGTTCTGGACAATTTTAAATTGCTCTGTAATTTCTGTCTTTATTTTTACACAAGCTGTTCCATTTTATGCCCATCCATATTCCCCAGGATGCCTGAATCAGCTGTTTCCTTTCCAGTGTTACTTTCATTGGTTTCAGTCTGGTTTTAAGTCTGGTGTCAAACTGTTTCAGCAGCTAAAAGAATCTCCTTCTCAGTCCTAGTTACTGTCCAGTTTAGTTTTCCTGAAAGTTAAATGGAGCCTTTTGCACTAGTTAAAAGACAGTGAAGGGCTGAATTTTGTCTGTGCTGGTGAAGGATTACTGTGTGTTATAAGCCTTATTCTCCTCATTCTTTCTAAATCAAGGCTAAATCGACTCAGGTCAAAAAAGGTAAAGAAACACAGGCAAGAGAAACAGAACCTTTGAATACGTTTTTTTCCTATTCATCATCAAAAACATGCCACAGTGAGTCAGTTCCCCATTGTTACAAAAAAAGTGGTGTGAAAATGAATAATGTTTATGTGATGCACAGCACAATCACATCACATCTGGTGAGAAAAACAGAAAAGGGAAAGTGGCAGCCAGCTGCCACTGCCAGAGAGATTCATTCCAAGGGCTGCACATCTGGATCCCGCAGCTGCCAAACTCATACTGACTGATTGCTTCCAATCCTGGAGTAATCAGAGGTAAAGTAACAGAAGCAGCACCATCCCAGTACAATCAGAAAAGATATAGTAGCTATTACTCCTCAGTAAAGAGCTATTCCCTCTGTTTTCTCCACATTCGTGAGATGTCTACTCATATGAGTATCTAAGCCTCTAGAATTGCGAATGGTGAAGGATGTTTTTTAAGTTGCCCTTCTCTAAAATGACATACAGCAACATTATGTATGACCATGCCTTTTGGTTCAAAGAAAACATGAGTCCTCATGCTCTGGTGGCATAACTCCATTGTTAGAGTTGGTCTGAAGATATTCCCTCTCCCTTTGCCTCTCCTTATGCTCATATTCTTGTGTCCTAAATAAACCTAATACACCTCCCCCCCCATATTTCCAATTCGAAATCAACATTTGTCAGAGGAAGTAATTGCTTCATATATAATTAAAATTTAAAAAACAAAAAATTAGTAATTTTTTTTTCCCAAGGTTCCATGTAATCAAAAACTAAAGCAATAGAAATAGAAGAATTTTTTGAAAGCAATTAAATTCTTAGTATACTTAGAGTAACTTCTGATTTATTTTGTAATGCAGTGAAATCTGAATCAGACCATCAGAATGATTTTGCATTTTTCCAGAGTACGCTTATACTACTATTTCAGAGACATTACATATGAGATTTTTTATGCTTTTCTTTCTTTTCTACATCAGTATAGTTGGCTAAAATTATACGTTAATCACATCTGGTAACAATTAACAAATTTTTAATAAAGAGTATGTATTTCTTCAATTTAAATATGCACTCTGAAATATTGTTTTCTTTTTTTCCCCAAGATAGGAAATACACAAGTGTTCTCGTTGTGACTACAACACACTCATACTAGTGAATTGTAAGAGTCTGAAAGTTATATGCAATGTTTTGAATTGGGGATACATCTTTCGTTACCCTGAACAGTCAGAAGTCTCATCTGGGAATTAATAGAAAAAACCACAAGTATTGTGAGGTAGATGAAGGTAGTTGTGAAATCTATCTCTGAACATATCCAGCTATCAGGTAATTCCCAGACTTCACTTTAATATTTCTCTGTGATGACACAACTGCAAGATCCTACTCTAAGGATTAGAACTGTTCCATTTAAATGTCCTTGTAATCTTTGCCATGTTTCTACTTTATATTTTTAAGTCTACCATGCCCTTACGTATTTACTGGATAAATTGAGCATTTTTGAGTATCATTCAAAAACTGTGTACAGTGGGAAGAATACAGAAACATACGTAAATCTTGGCATGGTGACATTAAATTAGAAGCAGTGTGATGTATTAGAATCATAGAATCATAGAATATGCTGAATTGGAAGGGACCCACAAGGACCATCGAGTCCAAATCCTGGCCCTGCACAGGACAGCCCCAAGAATCTCAGGCACACCATGTACCTGGGAGCATTGTTCAAATGCTTCTTGAACTCAGGTTGGTGCTGTGACCACTCCCCTGACTTAAAATGTGCTCTGTGGTGAATCAGTGTCAAAGCTATGAAAATAATACTAGGTATAGACAGAGAATTTAAGGAAATTTAGCTGGTTATGCAACTAGAAATTTAGAATTATTTTCAGGCTGTTTTATCTACTTGTGCAATTTGCTCAGTTCATTTCATTTCAATGGACTCTCTCATTTCCAATATTCCAAAGGATGATTAATCACTTTTTTCTTGACCACATGCACTTGAGGGAGGGAAGCATTATCCTGATTTAAAGACAAAGATGTTTAAACTAAGTGAATTGCCTCAGATCAATCTGCATATGTTGTACAAGATGGGATTCTTATAACATCTTCAGAATCTTAGTTCAACAATTTGGGCAGTATGGAAGACCATATTTTAATATTTCAGAGAGGTTTTGCTTGGTTGCTTGGTTGCTAAGTTTAGCCACATTCAGGATGTTGATTCATAGCTTTATGAAGAATTGATGGAGAGGATGAAAACTTCTGCCCTGTCTGTCTAAAGGGTTTTCTGATAATTCTGGTTTAAAATCTCATGTAAACCCTGGGATGTACAATGCCAATATTTATTCCAGTTTAACTAGAGGAGGACTTAGAATGAATGAGCACTTAAAAAATTTATAATCAGAAAACTATGGAAGAACCATGAAATACTGCACCAAAGTGGGTACTGTTTGCTGCTGGACTGCTTGTGCATTGGATTGAGGACTCTAAACATGACATCAACTATGGTGCGTTATGGGAGCTACTCTAGGCATAGCTGCTAGGACTGGGGTATTCCATAATGTACAGATTCCACATTCCATATTGTGCAGATCACATAGGCCAGCACCTTTGCTCAACGCTGGGGGTGATATTTTGTCTGATCAAAGATCCTCAAGGGGTCAAGACTGTGAAACCAATAGCTGAAGGACTCTCGCTTATTTCTAAACCATGAGTTATTGTAAAGCCACATCTTTAATTCCGGGACCATGTATCCTTAAAGAATAGACCAGGGGTATCACTTTTTAATTCTCTGTGTTTATACTGTAAGCCAGAGCTATTTTACTAATCATGCCAAAGCTGTTTGCTTTCTTTATCTCCTACCAGACATCTACTTTTTCCTGTGTAAAAGATATGACCCTATCCAAAAGTTAAAGGACTAGAAGTCAATATTTAGGACCTCCAGCTGTTTTTTCAAAGCAATAAAAGACACCCTGTGAGCAACTAGAGACAGTATGAAATGAATAGAGACAGAAATGAATAGAGTCAAAGGCAGTCATGATCAAAATTGCATTTAGCTAGCTGCTCTAGCCTGACACCAAATACTCTCAGCTACCTTTCCCAAAAACACAACATGAAGTAAAATGTAGCTAGCTAACCTCCATGTCTCCTGTCTGCTCCAAAGGCCACCTGCTTGATGCATCTGATTAACAGCACTTCTTCCCTGTATCAGTGCTATGTTCTTTGCTTCTGCTGGTTCCTTCTGATATTTGTTAGAGTCTGTCCCTGCTGCTTCAGAAAAATCAGAGAAAAATCAAAAAAATAGAGATTATTTTGAAGATGTGGTCACCAAAGAAGAAATCATCTCCTGGTTTTGGTTACCATCAGCTATATACAAAGGCCATGTCTGGTCTTCACAGATGGTGAAACAGTTCCCATTGTATATGTCTCTAAAGCAGAATTGGACTCAGTGAATTTAACAAGAAGGTTTTACTTTGTCTTTTATTTGTTTCATTGATTACACAGTGGAGTTTTCCACTTTGCCCATAAATTACATCTTAAATTTTGTTTATGGTCAGAAGAATAACAGTAGAAATGGTGTGTATGCAACAGAAATTCATCATATTTGCATTGAGTTATATATGCTTTGTATTTTGAACATAAATAGACATTTTTTCTCTTTATTTCACAGAAACGGATCCATCTAGAAGACAATAAGCTTGTTTCTTTCATGAGTCTTCCATTGTGAACACAATTGTTAAGTGTTTACAGTTGCANNNNAAATTAGCCAGAAAAAAAAAAAAAATCCAGCTTGCATTTCAATTTCCCTTTCATATCCAGAGACTATTTTTCATCTGTGTCTACTATGTTTGGCTAGAAATCACATACACATTAAACAGTAAAACCTTAATTTATGGTTAAGGAAAAAAAATGTAAAAGAAGAAGACTCATTTATAAATGGGAGAAGGTCAGTGTTCACCATATTGCTTTTCAGAGCAAACTCTGTTTTTTAGAAGAATTTGGTGAGGACTTTTTAGGATGTTCTGATTACCCTTTGAAGTGTCTTGGACTAATAACAATGTTCCTGGTGTATTAATTTAATCCAGTTCTACAGACTAGTTTTATCCTTGTTACCCATCAATGTCTTCAGACAGGAACAATAAACCAAAAATATGGTAGGGAAAATCAACGGCTGTGTTGTAACAATACAATTTGCAGTGCAAAATTGACATCCTATTTCTTTGGCAAGGGAGGGATTTCAGACTGGCTGACAAGGACATCTGAACTGAAACAGAGCTCCTAGCTGTTCAACACTCACAGAATGAGCTCACTTAAAAAAAATCTAATACTGCTTCATTAATTACTAGTTCATCAACCTGCTTTCATATTTATTTTTCTCCTAGTTGGCTTCTTTCTATCATTACTCCCTTTAGCAAGGTTTGTTTCTTGGAACACAGGCATAGCTGATCAACCAGGGCTATAGCTTAAACTTATTACCAATGCTAACTGTAGCAAGTGATAGTCTTGCTGGCATAAAGCTTGCATAAACTTTGGAGCATCAAACATATTTTAGACATTCAGCAACCATTACTTTGTTTGTTGGTTTGCTTTTTCTCAAAACTCACTTCAAAATTAGGAAAAATTTATTCCTGTTTCATTTGTACTATCCCAATACTGTTTCCAAAGACAGTTTCAAGGTTCAGGAGGGTATTTGTTGATTGAAGAGTGTTTATTAAAATTCATAAAACATTTTAAAAAGCCCAAACAAGCAAAAAAATCCAACTCATAGTAATTTGAGGATTGTACAGAAAAATCCTTCTCATGAAATGCTTCAAGCATTTGTTGTACTAACATTTCTCTAAAAAAAAACCATGAACTTTTTAATGCTATTTATGAAGTGTCCAGGAAATGCCTTTTTTTCTTGTCTAAAGCGAGAGTTTTCTGGACGTTTTCTGTGTTTTAAAAGCACACGTTGCAGGGGGTGTGGTTTCTCGTTTGATTAGGTAAGTCTTTACCTTTCAACACAACTGGTTGGGTATGTATTAATACATTTACCTCGAGGCACCTAAATATCACACCTATTTCCTTTGCAATCTGAGCATTAACTGAAAAAGAAATTAACCATCCTTCAAGTGGGAAAAGGACTGGATGTTTACTTGAAAGTAATAACTTCAGGGAACATTATGTATAAGTAGATTTCCATTCTTAAGTCAAATACTCTTTCACTTTAAATACATGTGGATAATGAATCAAAGTAGTCATTAAGTTTCGGGGGTTTCCTCATTTGGTTGGAAATTAAACACGAAGTGTACTCCTTAATTTTAACTTTTGTAAATGTATTCATGAAGGTTTTGACAAACCAGTTTCTATGGAATGGTATCAGTTTAAGGCCAGCACCTCTGCAAGCATTTGGTCTTGAACCCAATATTTGCTTCGTCTGAATGCTAAGAGGTGCAGTTCTGTGTGCCAGTTGAGGAGCTTGCATTTTACAAGCAAAAACAGCAGAGAGAAAAAAGGAAAAAAAAAAAAAACCAACCAAATAAAGAAAAGCCTTTCCCAAGACGAGAGAGATAAAACCCCACTTCAGAGTGAAAAGAGTCATTAAAGCAAATTTGTGATATCTGAAATTTTTTTCTGCATTTTAAACAGGAATTTTAGACTCACCTATATACAACAATGACAGAATGAAAAATACTTAATTTCCCTCTCAACATGAGAAAGATATAAGCCATATTTATTAAAATACCAAATAGACTTTACATTATCTTTTCTTGTTACATTCCAACCAAGTAATCTGGTGTATGAACATTAGCTGTAACTAAGGAGTTCATTAAAACCTACAGAAAATACCTGCATTTGATTTTTCTTCACCTGTTTTCATGAGTGGAACTGGTTTAATGAGTAGTAAACAAAAATCTGTTGGAAGGAAGCTAAAAGACAACTACCTGAATCAGAGATTAGGTTTAGCAATCCCATTTATAAATTTGTTCATTCTCCCCTCAGCATTACAGAAAGTAGCAGCTCACTTTGCTTTGCTTTTAATTTGGAGACTAAGAATTAGGCAATAATTCGGTTGTTTGGGTAGTAAAATAACAGCCTGAATAAAGTTGTTATAAGCATCTAAAATTTGTGGTGAAATACAGTATTTGTCCACATGTTCAGAACAGTTTTAGAGGTTAACTATATGCTTTCACAGTCAGAAATATTGATCTTGGTTTCTATGTGACAAGTTTAAATACACTATCAGCTACAGGTTCTTAAAAGTTCTAATTACTAAATATCTACTAAATAACTACTAAACAACAGCCAGTGAATCTGTTTAGTAGATTTGTTAGCAGTCTTAAAGCTTGTTAACTTTTCCATCATTACTATCAGGGGGAAAAAAACCCACTGTTTAGAAGCCATGAATTGTGTATAACTATCCTTATGTAGGTATAATACTTTCTTGTGAAATTGTATGTGTGAAAATTAGTAACAAAAAAGGAAGAAGCAGAACTGTAAGATTTAGAAAAAAATAAGTTCAGCTCCTATACCTGTAAAAACTGGGAGACTGGCTTAATTACTTGAAGAAGAAATAGAAGAAATACCATATTTGTGTTTGTTTAAATAATATTTTTTATATGTCTCTAATTGTATTACTTTATAGTAGAAATTTTTTTAAAGTCATTATTTCTCTATTTATGAAGTCTGAAATGAAGTTTAGCAATAGTCAAAATGTGTCTATTAATTTTTCTTCTGTGGTACTAATACTATGTAAAAAGTAGCAAATGAGACACTCTTCTGGTACTATAAGTTTTTATTATTTCACTGCCTCTTTATGGTTTTAAAGCTGAAACTCCTGAAAATAATTTTCTTAAATTTCATTTTTATTAATTAATGATATACCTGTGCATTACAATGACATACTATATCTATACATCTCCAAAATGTTATTTCTAATAGATAATTCTATGGGGAAGGAAGAGAGAAGGGAGGTTGGGTTCAGATTTTATTCTTTTTATTTTAATGTCAATGGGCTATTTATTTTAGGAAGGACAATTGTGTTTTGAAGTCTGCCCCTATATTATCCCTTTTCCCACAGAAATATTTGAAAGTAATGACTCTTGATCATTTAGTTTAAGAGAGAGTAATTTTCAGATGAATTCTGAGAACTGTCATATTTCAGGAGTTTGGTAAATAAAAGCTGGTAGAAGAATAATTCTCAGATATTAAGAAGGTCTTTTAAAATCCTGTGAAATTCCCATCCAGATTTGTCAGACACTGTAATGCTAACATTAATTCTTTACTTCTTCTGGTATGTGCTTCAGATTAATTTATGTGCACCTGAATAGCAAAAAAAAAGAGCTGTGGTGTTGAATCTGGCTTGATGCCATGTTCACAATCACCTCTGTAACAGCAGCAATAGTTTGTCTACTTTAGTTCCCAAGAGGAGAAAAAAAAATAATACCAAAGAAGCTCTGAAAACTGTATTTCTTGTATTTCACAAGTAACACCCTCTGTTCCATGTCAATCACATCAACATCAAATCTGCATCCAAATTCTTCTGAAGTAATCAGGCTGGTTTTTCACTAGGCAATATTTCTGAAATTCAAATGACAGTGTCAGCTAATACTGGTCATTCTGTATAAATCACATGTACATATCATGCATGTTTGTCATCACTTCTAGTATCTCACCTTGGGCTGATATTCTCTTGATGCTTTAAATGGCTACCTAGAAACAGAATATAGACAGGAATAAAGGAGGTATTTATTTGAAAGGCCTTCAGATGTACACTTTAGGGCTCCAGAGGGTCCTGCCTCAGTGGATCCCAAAATGGACGACAGATCATGAGTTCTTCACACTTTTGTATCAGCATAAATTCACCAACCAGAACCCAGCCAATGATGGAATTTCCCCAAGCTTTCCCCCCCTCCCAAAGATGATGGTTTACAGTTTTTCAGCCTAGAACATTCTGGGTATCCTTGGAGAGCAAGCTGGAGAGGCTTTGTTATGTCTACCTTAGTATGAGAGAACAGCACTTAACAAGCTACAGGAAACTTCAGAGTTACACTAGCAGTACAGGATTTGAAAAATACAAAAGTTAAAACCTAAGGCATCACTCCCCTCCCATCTGTTGGAAGAAACCCATCAGGTGGAAGCTTACTGTCAATGCAATCCATAAAAGCTTGCTCCAGTTGCATCATTGCACACTAGACTGCTTACTTTACTAAGTCTTGTTTACCTCTGCGTACACAATTCTGTAGGTGTGATAGCAAATTTCATAGATACTCATTTTGAATGTTCTTCTGATGGTGGCTTGTTTGCTAATGTGGCATTCCATAGACACAGTTATTTAACACACTGTGGGCAAGTATCAAACATAATCATTAGGCTGTTTCAAGATGACTGTAGACCTGTCTACTGTGCTCCTACATCAAGTAGTTATTTTTATTTTGCATTCTTTAAGTACTCAAAATCCACTAAACACACAGCAAAATAGCAAAATTTAGTTAGCGTGCATGCACAGGTTTCCTTTTTCTTTTTTTGAATTAGTCCTACTCAGGCCTACTTCAAAAGTAGCACGAATATGCAAGTCAACTTTATGATTAATAGCTTCAGACTCAAATGCTTATATTTTTGGCCTTCATGGAGAATCTACTATTTCCACTGAGATTTTTTCTACAACTTTAGCTGTATTTAAATTTAATGAGCTTTTTCAATTAAAGCTTCAGATATTTAGCCTTTGGATAACATTTAGATGAACCAGGGTGTATCTAATTATGTTGGGTGAATTCTTAAGAGACTCTGCATATACTTCATTCATAACAAGTGCATTTTATGTTGTGGGCACGTACTGGACTTCTATCTAGACTGAATGCAAATCACCCTTGTGAAAACAGTGTTACCAATAGGTCTGAGAGTTCGAGGAATGACTGCACTAGAAAATGCCCTTGAGAATGTACAACATCAACCATTCTGAGTGGCAGAGAAATCAGGACTGCCATTAGGGTAGAAACTAAACAAAGAAAAGAAGGCTGGGTAAAGATTCAAGAACATTGTCTAAACTGGGCAAAACATGTCAGAACAGCATATTGAAATCTTACTGCTTGCTTATTGAAACTAGCAGTGAACCCAACAAAGGAATTGAATTAAAACCCCCCACCAGTTTAACATGATAAAAAAGAAGGTGGGAGGAAACTGTGTGGTTTTCAAATTGTGTACTTTGGTCCAGATGTAGTGTGGAGGAAACACTGCTTTACACACTGAATTCCCTGGGAAATGATATCTTCTGCTTTGGGAGTCCTTTGTTTCTAATCACTCTACCACACTCCTGGGTGCAGAAGGCATCACACAAGATTGTCTGACTGGAGTAGAAGACCAGCATATGAGATTAAGTTGTTGACTTTTATTCAGGACAAACATTTAAACTTGTGTCATATGTATGGTTTACAACCCTGAGAACATCACTTATAATGTCCCATTCTTGAGTCACCGTCTGCAAAACAAGAAGGCCTTACATGTATATCTAAAACACCAAATATTTGCTGTGAGGATATTTGCTGGAGCAAAAGGCTTTCCACAAGAAAAGCATAAGATAAATACCAATCTAAACAAATAATAAATAGTATTAAACTACAGAGTTCATCTCCATACTGAGATTTTTAACATTTTACACCTATGGCCCTAGACTGAGGAACAGCTTGTGTACTTGGTTCAGGTTTCAGTTACATTCTAATGCATGGCTGTCCAATGGTACAGTGTAGAAATGCCTTCAAATAACAACATTACAAAACCAGAGCTCCTTCTCTAAGTCTGTGCTTTAAATTCATAAATACAAACTTCTATGTATCTTTATCTAATGTTCCACATGCATGGTTTTCTTAGCTCTGGTCTGGGTCTGTTAGCAGGTTGGTTAGGGGCTGGTTGGATACACTTAGCACACTCAGTCTCTACTTGTCTGGGCAAACGTTTTGATGAGGTAGCCTCTCAGTATAGGGAAGCCTCTCAGAAAGGGAAAGGAGTTGCAACTGTTTATGCTCCATAGAGAAAAGCTGATAAAAACATAATATCTTCTGTCCTTATCAAATTTTCTGAAGTTGGCCACTGGCTGCAAAACTGGTAGATGTGGTGGCTAAGAGAGACCAAGAAACAGAACAATGTGGTTGTGAAGCATTCTTTTCCAAGCACTCTGATAAAGAGAATGTAAAGGCAGGGAAAGAATTTCAATGGCCATAATTGTCATAATAGTGATCTGACTAAAAGAATTACCACTAAAACGCCTGGTCTCATTTCTCTCTTCCATCCAATCCTGCTCAAGCAAAAACCAGAGAAACAGTTCTGAAGTCAGCCCTTGTAATACAGCTTTCTGGTACTACTGCAGTGAGTGATTAGGGAAGGAATTGCTGTCTTTCTGCCTGAAGCCTCTGTCTAAATCAGAATAAAACTGACAGCTGTTTCTTCGAGATTATTCTAACAATATATCTGATCCAAAAGAAAATGCCACTTTTCTCGTGAGCAAATGTTGCATTAAAGGGGAAATGTAGCAAAATTCTTGCCAAAACTGTGAGAGTCAGGGTATTTGTCTTAGGAAGAAAAATATCCACCATGTTCTTAGCACTGAAGCATAAAATGGCTGTTTTCCTTCCACCTCAATTTCCTGTGGTTTTTGTTTCGCTTTACTAAAAACGAAGTAGCAAAAAATCTTAGACGCTAAAAAAACACACTCTCATATTATTTCTCTTTTAAGGATGTTTTGTACATAGCATAATCCAGATCCAATGTCACACTCTGTGTTTTCTCCATGGAATAACAGAGAGCCTGTATCATTACAGCTGACTTTTCATTGCTAGGTAACAAAGCCATTTTTGCTTGGCAGACATGGTCACAACAGAGTCATCTTGAGGGACAGCCCCAAAGCACAGGAGACACATATATCATGCAAACCCCTATCCTGGACAGTAAATCCAGAGGCAGCACTTGACTGCACACTGGGTGCTAGATGGGCCTTAGGTGTTGGGAGGGAATTCCTTACACAAACGACTTTTGAGAAGCCATGGTCTTCATTTTTATTTATAGTCATGATCACTGATTTGGCTTTTTGAAATGCTTCATGTGACTTGATTGCTTTTAGAGCTACTTGGCTTTAGCTCCAGTGGAAGCAGAAAGACATTAACACAGCAAGCACAGTTGGAGCTACAAAAAATTGAAAAATGTGCTTTCAGAACTTGCCAAGATACCTTTGTCGCTGGTTTTTGGGCTCCTGTCCCAATGACTTCAGCTTGAAAGCATTAAAATGAGTTCCTTATACATGCTTTGCAGGTGAGGGGTTTTTTTGAGCTTTAATTTGCTGTTTGATTTGCCCCGGGATTTTCAGGTGTTGCATGAGGGAGTAAAGAACAGAAAGTACCTCAGTTCTTGGTTGTCAGCCATTGGATGATGGCCACAGCATTATTAAACTATCCAAGCATGCTGGGTCTCAACCACAAAATTTAATTTTCCCTACTGCAGGGACTAATCAACTACCAGAGGCACTAAGTCCTGAGGAGACTGTTTTTATCTGTTTTTTTCTCTTTCAAAGACTGAAACACATTTAATTTTAAAGTTTTGTCTATCCTCAGGCTTACAAACAATGACAGAAATGCAGCCTGATGAGAAACAGATAAAAAGTAGAATTTATGCTTACAGTATGACATAAATTAAAGAAAGATGAAAGGTTTAAATAATTAACAGCACCTCTATAAGTCAGCTAGAAAGACCCCAGATTCCCTTACATAAAGGAAAAAAAAAGGACTGAAAGGGGAATAAAGCATGCTGAATGCTCTCTGCAGCTACCTCTTGCTTTGTGTGAAACTGAGAAGGAAAGTAGGTTCTTAGTGCGATTGCTCATTTCCACAACACCACCTCCTCTGACAAACTAAATTCGCATTTTTAAGTCTTCAGAAGACATTTACAGTAAACACACATTTGTATCTCAAATCTAGTATTCCAAAGAACTATTTGGCATGGATTCACTGCATACTAGTCCTTTAGCTTCTTAAGCAGTCGCTAAAATACTGTTTTTTTCAGGAACTCTGTGTGTATGTTCTCCACCCTAAAAATGTGACTAGGCAACTGAACCATTTACATTTCATTTAGTATAGGATTTCATGCTAAGAAGGGAAATCTGTGAGGGAAGCAAAGAGAGCAAGGAAAGGAAAGACATACTGCCACTCAGCACAACCTTAATATTAATCTATATTGTTTTTAATCATAGAAACTGTTTCTTGGAGTACTTCCAGAAAAGGGGAGCAGGGGGGAAACTCCACAGTGAAATAATGATACCTTAGAATCTACTAACACTGAAGATAAAGGCTGTACTATGCACATGTTAAATTTATCAGAAAAAGATGGTTGCAAGGAGCAGTTCACATGACTAAGAGAGAATTCTTTCAAAATGACGGCTGTTCAGGCTTTATAGGAAACACTAGCTTAAAAGAAATTTGGGAAGAGAAGAAAGTTCCAACCAAAGAAAACAATTATAAATATTCTTAATTGCCTGGAAATAATTTGTCATACAAAATTGGACTGAGATACATTTATATAAAAGCTTCAGATGCGTTGATGTTGTAATGTCTTTTAGAAGCCCAGCATATTTTTGCACAGTGTTCCAATAACACATTACAGAAAAGGATATGACTTTCACTTTTATCTTCTGTCTCCCTTCCTCACTCCATTCTCCTCCATTTTTTTCACCTAAATTTTCTCTTTTTTTTTTTTTTTCCTTCATTTTGCAGGGCAGGGGGGAGCATAAAATAACTGGAAGACACAGTAACTGCTACTCAGTGTATTTTATTATTTCAGAAATTCATTCCAAGATGGGTTGCAATTACATTTAAAACTTGAGAATAATGGGCTATTGACATGTATATAGTTTTAGAAATATAAGGCCTCATTTTCTCAGCTGGAATTTCCCCACAATGTGCATTTGCATTACATTAGAGATGCTCTTTCTAAAAAGAGCATAGCTTATTCAGACATTTTGACATTATCTGGGTCAGAGGCAACATTTAAAAGCAATAGCCCTACATCTACTGTGAATCTCTTACAAGCACACACAATGCATTAGTGAAAATGAGGGGAAAACTGAGAGGTTCTCCATATTAAGCTATAGTTTATGACATACCTGCCTGCACCAGACATTAATCTGCAGGAGATAGATTGGCACGGTCATGGTCCCCTGCTCTACTCCAATTGCATATACATTACCTAAATTGAAATCTGCACTTCTTCACACCATGTGTAGTTTGATGTGACCTAGAAATGGTAGGATGCATAAACTAGTGGTTTTCATGGTGCATATAATCATCTCCATTTTCCATGTATTTACCTACACATATAGCAGTTGCAAGTTTTTTCTTCTGGCTTAACAATGAGGACTTTATTTTCCCTTAGCTTAGCTGAGGTCTAGCTAACTTGTCAGGCTCAAAATTGCATGGCACTTATTAAGTATATAAGCAACTCAGTAACTTGCTTATTCCCAGAAGCGCCTAAGACATAAGGAGGGAGGAATGCAGAAGTTTTTCACCTGTTATAATTGTTTTATAAAATCCTTACAATGTATTCTTTGTCATCTTCCAAGAATGGGTCATTTATGATGGAAATGCTTACACAAGTGTGTTTTTGAATAGAAAGATCTTTTTAATTGGTGTGGTATTATAAGTGAAAACCCATGGAGGTTGCACAAGATGTATTTAACTTTCTAATTCACCACTTGCAAGATTTCCAGATATCAGATGTTTAATTTGTCCTTCATTGACATACTCCATTCTAAATGAAAAGAGCTCCAAATTAGTACCACTCAATTGTAATTACTGAGATATTAAAACCAGGGTAAAATATGGGTTTTTCTTCCTTTCTCTTTTCATGTCTCTTTTCTAACATTTCTCCCCATTCCCACTTCCACCGCCATCACAAATTCCCTCTTTTCAAATGCCCCTATTTTAATGCTTTTCCTCTCCTTCCTTCTTAAAAATCTGACATCACCTTTGTTGCTTCCTTGGCTCTCGACTTTTTCTAATCCCGGCCAATCCCTCACACACAATATATCTCTTCTATCACTTTTTCTGCTGCCTTCAGTTGGTTTTTTTTACAGCCTCTCCTCTCTTTCTGTTTTCCTGTTCATTCTACTGTATCCCTTTCTAACCAGAAAACCACAATTGCCAGTCCCTTCACCTTTCTCTCTCCCCTCCTTTTTAATTGAACCCTGGTTTTCTTTGATAAACCAGTCCTTCTTGATTGCCTGTCCCCACCTCTCCTCCTCCAGCTGGCAGAAGGATATTTCTCTTGCATTCCAGTGCTTGAATTTCCAGCTCTAGCTCCTCTAAACCTATTGAGCCAGTAACCATCAGAGAAAAAACTTCTTAGTAGCACCACAAAAATGTGTCCAATAGCAGATGGGAGTCCACTGACTCCTGGAAAAAAGAAACCCTAAAATCAGCAGAGTTGCAAGGAACCTCTTATGATCCAGTCAGGAAGATATCCCAGAAGACTGAAGATTGTCATTCTTCCAGTTAGGTAAGGAGGCTAGGTAGGACCTGAAGAAAGGAGAACTTTGGATGACACTGTCTAAGTGTCAAGAACTATCACTCTTCTCCCAACCTCTGCTCCAAAGTTTAACTACCTCTCCCCTGTGTTTGGAACAAACCTAGGCAAAGGTATGTGCTTTTCTTCTGAGGCAAGGATTTCTTGCCTGCTAGTGCAGCAGAGAGGGAAGACTTCCTTACGTACAACATTGGATTCACTGCTCCACCAACACGTGAGAGACTGTATCACAGTTTTCTTTCCACAAGGTAGAACAACTGTCACAGGTCTCTCCCTCTTAAGTGGAGAATGGAAAGTGGGAACAAATGGCCCAATATTATTTTTTTCCACAGCGAGTAGGCAGATTCTCTTCTTTTCTTTTCCCCAAATTTAGCTACCTGGCAACCGCTGTGCTCGTGAACAAGGATTCCTTCTAACACATTTGATTCCTGTGCTGTGTCCCATTAGACAAGATAAAGTGGTTTCACTTTGCTCCACCATGAAATGCCAACACAACTCTAGTGTTACACCAGGTAACACTAGAAAGCACAACCTGTCCCTATTTTTTGTCTCTTTTTCTTGCAGGTGAACTCAATGTCCGGTGCCCCACCCAGGCCTGGGAGAAAATAAAATTTCTATGTGATTCTATTAGCAGTAATACTTACCCCAATGCCTTTGTGATGGAAATTAACCATCACATAAATTCAATGAATTTATTGACATTTTAAAACTGATTTTATGGTTTTAGCACATGACAACAAGCGTTTCAAATAGCAAATGTAGCTTAAAATATCAAGGTGAGAGACAAAAAAAGGTGAAGAAGGAAAAATGCAAGGAATTGTGTGTTAGTGTCTAAAAAGCAGTGGGGAACAAAACAGGAAGTGACTAGTAATTAAGCAGAGACTGGGTTCAGAAATTAAATAGCCTTTTTTTTTTAGTAAAATTCTTTGTTCAGACTGAGAAGGAAAAGAAAATATGTTATCATTTTTAGGACTTTCTAAACCCAACATGAAGCAGAAAGATCTGTTCATAAAATGCATATAACACAATTGGTGGGAAATTCCTTTGCAGCTATACAATATGTTATGTAAAGAGAAATTCTCTGATAGTCCTTGGATGAAGAGATGTCCTAAACATTCCACAAGGTTTTAAATTGTTGATAGGCAGTCATAGCAGATGATTCTGGCAGCTGTATAGCAGATAAATAAATATTTCAATATTTTTGTAGAGTAAGCGGTTTTGCTTAATCAACAAAACTGTTTGGAAAATTAATATGATGTGACAAAATGGAACTTGAGTTCTTTGTCACATGCAGTATTTGATGTGGCAGCAAAGAAGTCCTGATCAAGATTTAGCAACACATCACCAAAGATCTGTGAGGACAATAACGTAGCCTGTCTGCTGTCTACTTTGTGCCTGATTCAGTGCTCCAGGAAATCTGGGCACTATTCCTTCATGTAATTTTGCTCCAGGAACAGGTTTTGTTTCATTTAGCGTATGACCAACTATTCCATTTTTGCCTAAAAATTATTTCTTATGATGAGCATTTTTCCAAGAAGGCCCTTCTGCCCTCAGATGTTGCAGAAGTTTTACTGGCAATTTGGAGCTCGCTGATGCTGGCTTTGCTTGATTTTACTTTCTCCCTTGGCCCCTTTACTGCTTTATCTCACTGCGACTGGGGCATTTTCTCTTGAATAATCTTCTTTTAAAACTAGAAGTTATTTGCTAGATGTGGAAACCAAAAATTCTGTCCTGATCATTCCTTAAGCAGATTTATAATGTAAAACTCCTGGTAACATGGTTTAGGGCCCAGTAAATCAAAACAAAAAGTGCTACAATAGGTAGAATTTAGGCAGAGATATTCTGGCTGTAATTAAGTGCTACTAAGACAAACATTGAGTATGGTTACATCATAATATGAAAACAGAAATTTTCAGAGTGCAAATGCAGATGTTGCTGATGCAGGAATAAGTTTTCTAATTTTTGACAAACCCATCTGTTATANAAAAAAAAAAAACAAAACAACTTGTCCACAAGAATGTGTCTGCCTCAGTGAAATTGCAAATACAGGATGGTGTTTGTTCTTGAAATAAAAGGCAAGGATAACTAAAATACCCCTAATGAAAAACATGAGTTAGATGGGCTGGTCATTTACCTGATAAAAGGAGACACTTGCCTGACAAAGGGAGATGTGGGAATATCCATCTCATAAACAGCTCGGCTGTGTGTCTGGATCACAAGGAGTGGACAGTTTCCAAACCAGTTCTACTGTCTTGTTAAACCAGAAAATGTTGAGGGAATCAGCAGATAAACTTAGTTGCTGCGAAGTAGGCAAGAGAGTTGACTTATTCTTTTCTGTGATAATATATCAAAGATACTGCTGACTGAGTTATTAAAATCATTTGTAATTTGAAAAGTCTAAAAGTATACATAAATTAATAGGGAAAAATTAAAAATTACCAATACTCCACTATTTGTTCATGTTGAAAAAACTGACAAACTTCCAATATGCACAAAGTTTATCTTAATATTTTGCCAAGCCATTCTTTTTAAAAATTTATATGAAAATCACATTCTGTTGCATTGCCATAAACTATAACCAGAAATTGGAAGTGGTGATACTTTCTGAAGGCCATATTCTAAGAGATTTATCTAGATGGGATGTTTCATTAACGTTACAGACACCACCCACTCTTGTAAGCTTGTAAGCATTTTGAAAAAAAATGATTTCCAAACCCTGGCTAAATGACTCTTTGCATTTCAACAATCAGCAGCATTCTAAGGGTTTACAGTGTAGTAAAATATTTGCAGACACTTCAGCTGAGTAGAAGGACAGGCCTTCCTACAAACTGTAATCCTGCAAGTCCTTTGTGTCCAGAGTCAAAGGCCTATTGCATTCTTCCATGGCTTTTCTTCTGCCAGGATTTCATGTTTCCCACCCAAGACAGCCTTAAAACGAGCTGCCAAGAAAGAATCAAGCAAATTTTTGAAGATACATGCAGAAGGTACACATCTATATATCATATATAGATGATATATACATATCTCTATATATCAGTATACATATATCTGTTTCTACACAGCTAAATCCACACACGTGTGTGTGCACACACAGAGCAGGCACACAGAGGGAGCAGTACAGCTGGTACTCTGGAAAATATCCTGTGCCTTCTTGTTTTAGCTTGTCATTCCACAGCCATAGCCACTCCTGGAACTGCAAAGGGTAGGGGTTACAGTCTGCTGCAGGTAGGAGCCACACTGTTAAGTCATCCTTTTAAGAATTCCCATGTGAACAGTTGTGACATCGTCTCTGATCACTTTTTCTCTACTTCATAACGGGTTGCAATGAAAAGCCGCATTATTTATATGCTATTTGTCATACACAACAGCAAAAATCTTTGAGCTTTACAATACTTGGCCAAATAGGGAGTAGAAAACTTAGGACCCTAGTAAAAGAATAACTGACACTGGTAGACTTAATTGCTGAAATTATTCCCCAGTGGGGCCTTGCAAGTTGTAACTGCTAAGATTTTAAAAAGCAAAATGTGACACTGCTTTTACTGATGTTATTGAATAGTTAGGTAAGAGCAAAAATCTCTCAGTGCAAGAGTGCGTGGCACATAAGTGTTCAGACAAGTTCACCTAAAATTCCTGTTTCAAGAAATACTATGCATTACCTTAAACCCCTGCTAGTGCAAGGGGATTTGATTTCCACCCATCTATTCCAACACCAACTTAATCACTGTAACAACAACAAAAAGTCACAAGCAGGGATCCTGAATTACCTATATCTCAATGCACTTTTATAAAGAAATCAGATTTGGATCTAAACAAAAGAACAGACAGCATCTCAGCCATACTACACGGAGTCATAAGACGAATATTTATACTTGCAAGTGTTGGTCTGATTTATTAAATGAGACCAAACATGAAGCATTAAGAACTATAATTTCAAACTAGGCATTTTATGTCCTTCTTTAGCAGTAAAATAGTTATCCAATATAATTGTCTATGTAAGGTCAATCATACCCGTGGAATACAATGTAGATGTTCCAGTCTGCTCCATATTATGGAACTGATTTACTAGAGTCCTTCCTTAGCTGAGAACATTTTAAAATTAGATCTCTAAGAGAAGATTATATCTGCCAGACTCTGTAAGAACTACAAACTAGGTCTTCTTTGAATTGTGTTACAGAAGAGGGATAAAACCAGATGGGAACATGAAAGTAGGTCTGTAGTTTGTTTGTTTGTTTGTTTAAAAAAAAAAAAAAAGTAAAAGCCTTAGTTTACAACTTACATTTGAAGGACTAACATCAGAAGAGGTCTTTAGCCAAATACAATGATTTGGGCCCAGACAGTTTTATCTGAGCATAAAGTTTCAGCTATTTATCTGGAACAAGAACTGGACCCAGGCTAGAGCACCAAGCTTGGAGTAGGCTGGTGAGCCACAGAGGGAACTGCACCAGACAGAGGATGCCAGGTGACAGTTAAGAGAGGGGTGCTAAGAAACAGATGTGATTAGGACATGAGTTTGTTAGATATAGAATCATCATTAAGTTTGAGACCAGATGGACAAATATGAAGGATTTCAGATGTGAAGCTAACACAGAATGCTAGATTTGCCTATTTGTGGAGGAGTTAGCTTCTGGAGTTCACTCACTGTACTAGTGCAAGAATAGGAATTGAAACTGGTATGGCCCACCTGACTGACTGATCTGTCAGGAGCTATGTTAGCATTAGTCTGGTACCTGGAGGATGTCCATGGCTGGATTTTAAAGCCTATATTAAAAGGTGTATTACTATAACTTCAGTGTTCAATTTTTCTTTTTCTTTTGACTGCAGAGTCTGCATGCAGAAAATGTAAAACAACAGAAGATCAGTCTCTGTACATCTAAGGACTTTACTTATTGGTCTTAAAATGACACATAGGACATGCCTACCTTAAACCTGTAAAGATTCATTACAATTTCTAGCTTATTCTTTTTACAATGAAAGGAAGTTGACATGAAAAATTAGATATATTATATATGCCTGGCAACCAAAAAACCAAAATAACAAAATTCACAACTAACGGTTTTGTTATTGGGGTTTTTTGTCCTTTTATTTATCCTTTTCTATCTGTGCACTAGCTATCCTGCTTGCCCAACAGCAGAGATACCGTATGTGTCTTGGAGAAGAGCCATCTACATGCTGCCTATGAACATTCTGAAAATAAACACAGAAGCAGTGGGTCATTTTGAGCCTTATTCCTTGAGTTCCTGGTAGTTCTAGATCTCATCCTTTACCATCTATGACATACCTCGGAGAACTTGGCATCTCCCTTTCACTTGGAGGGACACATCTTTGCACAGCTTCATTTCCACCCCCCATCTCCCCCACCCTACATTTTATTATTTTAAAATAAAAGAAAAATATTTGTGAAGTTCTGTAAAGCTCAACTTGCATCCAGTTCACATTTCCCCAAAGGAAAACTCAATTTTCATAGGTAAATAAACTTACATTTTCAATTACGGCATAATTTTGTTGAGAGCATGGAAAGCCAAGGTGGGGCCAGGGGAAAAATTGCCACAAGATGTTTTTATGCTTTGAACAAACATACACAAAACTGGCATATACTTCTAAGCAGAATTTGTCTCAAAAGAAGAACACTATGTTTGTCATAAAAGACTGGGGGATTTGCAGCCCTAACCACATCATCAAAGTCTTGTGAAGTCAAACAACATGAAAAAGAAGTATGGATCAGCTAGAGACAGAGAACATCCTTACAGACATGCAGTCAGAAAATGTGATTGAAATGCAGGTGATGCCTTTTTCAGGAAACACAAAGCAGGCAGAAGGTGACAGAATAGATCCCACTCAGGAGTATGCAGAGGGATAATGTACAAATGAGTTTGAGTTAGGGTGATGCCAACTCAAAAAGACAAGTATTTTTATTTCTGAAATAGCTGTATTTTGGGTACCAAGAACTACGGTGTAACTTCATGAAGACCACAGACTAGCTAAACGCAAACTCTTCAGCCATCCTGAAATTAAGAGAAGTTGTCTTTATTCTTTTCCAACACACCAAATTTCACTCAGATGTAATGAAAAATTCCTGTTCCAGTCTAGCCTCTATGATTTCTTTTCTATTCCAGTTGTGGTTTTGGAACAATTATTCCTTTGTGTTTTGGCTGGAAATTACTTGTATTTTGCCAGCTATGTTGTATTTATTGCTATTAAATAGCTCTATACCTCTGCTGCCGCTCTATACTTTTGCTCCCACTCTATTAAGAAGACTTTTTTTCCCACCGAAGCTTTTGCCTGTATTCATCTATTGACTATCTCTCATCCACACACCTAGATAACTGTTGCCTTAGCTGACTAGGTTTTCTGAAAAAAGAGGAGTTGCTTGTCAAATGCTCTGTTTGTCTATCTTGCCTCTGTTGGGGAGGTGAGTAGGAGATAAATCTTCACCCATCCCAGCCCTCTCAGATGGAGCTGTCTACAGGCTATATAACATCACCATGTAATTTACCTTTTAGCAATAATTTCAATTTGGATGGAGTTCATCTTTTTCATGAGTAATTAGCTAACTTCAAAAGCAATAGCTTCACAGTCCCCTCAAGACACAAGGACTGCTACACAATTACAGAAGCTATCACAGAAGACACAAGGTAGTTAACAATTGGCATCTCCTAGGGTATTTTTTTTACATATTTTTTCTTCAGTGAGGATAGATCTTGACACTTAGTAATTCATAGTCAGTATGTCCATAGGAATAAATAGTTCCTCCTTTTCTGTAAGCAGAGTAGCCTATGGAAGGGGTTAACAGTAATCAGCAAGGAATTGTTCCATTGGGGAATGATTGTAAGCACTAAGAACTTCTTCCATTTCTTTCCCTACTGTAGTTACTGTTTTTTCAAGAGAGCAGTTTGGCAGCCCTGAAACTCTAGCCTTTATTTCTAGTTATAAATCAGAGAACCATCTCCTTATGTTGACATTTGCCATATAAAATCTGTTTCTTGCAAGTTTTTAAGTCGTCCAGTGTATGAAATTTAAGAAATTGCAAGACACATAAATTTAAGGTTTTTATACTCAAGTCAATGACTTGCTCTTAACATAATGCAGACAGGATACTGAAGTGTCAAGGTTGAGGGTGAAGGTAACAGAGCTATAGTAAAAATTATTTCCATTTTTTCTTCTCCAGCCTGAGACAGTAATGCAGAGATATTTAGAGCTAGTGTGGGTAGTGGGTTAAAACTGAGGTGATGGACTGGCTTTTGGGCCAATGATACTTTTGTAATTTTGGGGGGTTCAGCAGAGCTTCTCTGCAGCCAGCACAGCTCCCACTGACTGAAGAAGACAGCATGCAGCCAGCAGCATAAAGGGAGCGAGGGTTTCTTCACTATAAATCCTGAAAAAAACCAATTCCTTAACATGGCGACCCCAAAGTCAGAGAGAGAGGGAAGTCACATGGGATGGAACCAAAGATGGTGGCAGGAAAAGAGGGTGGAGGCACTCGGGCACGGAGCTTCAAACTCCTCTGGCAAGCTGGGGGAAAAAACTCTTTAATACATTTGATGTACACAGGGGGATGAAAACTTTGAGTGCAGCCTGCCAAGATAAGGTATCCATGTCAGGTCACTTAGAAGTTCTGAGAGGCTTTTAGAGATTTTTGAAGAAAGAGAGCTGTTGCTTTCAGGCTGGAATAGCCCATCCTTAAATGACAAACACCCTATGTTGTGGCCCATGACTGGTAGTGTGACAGGACTGTGAGATTTTCATGGAAGATGTGTTTTTTCACTCCAGCAATTTTTTTTTTAAGTGATTGGATTGCTGAGTTGTGAAGGATTCCACAGTATAGCAGAAGAAAACCTTTTTCTCAAGTATAAGAAAGAGACTTTTTAAGAACTGTAACACTGACCAAATCCCATGTCTTGTTATCCTTTCTGTGAGTTGGATAAAAGGAGAGGGGTGCTGGAAGACAGGAGAGTTTAGCTTTAATTTCTTATTATTTCTTTTTACCTTTAATTCTGTCAATAATAAACTTTCTTTATATTGTAATTGCTCAAGCGTGTGCCTGTTTTGCCTTGCAAGTCTTCAGTTTTCCTCAATATAATCTTACTTCCCCTTATGAAAAATGACAGATTTTGTGGAGCTTGGCACTTAGCCAGCTTAAGCCATGACAGTGTGATAAAAAAGCCTTTAAATACCTAATGGAAAGCTCAGAAGTAATTCAGACATATACATTATTTGTGCATGGATTTGCACGTGGACTATCAGTGCTCTGATGCATATTTATTAACGAAGCCACAGAATTTCCCATGTAGAGGGAAGAAGTTTCTCAGTAGTTAAGGCTTCAAAACAATGCTAACAAACGATAAGGGGTTAACATGGGCTTTCTGTGAGCTGTGTCCACACTGACACTTTCCCAAATGAGAACTCTGGAAGACCAGTCCTTTCAGGTATACCATGTCCCTAAAATATTAGTGTGATTAAAGACATTAAAGAAAATGATGACTAGGATAATCCACCTCTGGAAATAAACAAGAATTTGCTTCCAAAAGTGATGGAGGAGTTTGCTGGGTATGTGAGTCCTCACAGGCAGCAAATATTTTATTACTAATATCTCGCTTTTCCTTGCACCCAAATTTCTAACTATCTACTAACAGTTGGATATGTAAATATGAATTGTGCCTCTGTTCTCTGCATTTCACTTTTTTTTTAGTTGACTGAAATCTGGCAACACAATCCTGGACCAATCCACCAACAGTTCAATTACTTCTGTGATTTTTTTTTTTTTAATGTAAGAAAAACGTGATTTCACACCCACTACACATGCTGTAGTAATATCCAATAAAAAAAAAAATTCTCATTGCCTGAGGACAGTGTAGAAACACGGAAATCTTGTTGGAATAATCCATTCGTACACAAAAAGAGAAATGTACGTCTTTGTGTCCTTCCCTCAGTGTCTGCTGACGTACAAGTCAGTACGACCAACATCTGGGGCCCAGAGCCATGATGGTGTTCAGGGCCATCCCCACCTCCTGCTGATGGTCCTGGCACTAATCCCTATGGGACCTTAGCTGTGGTTGGGGGATAAGCCTCATGGCTTTGCCAAGGGCTGCCCTCACAGTCAGACACCATGGGTCCTGGTCCCACAGCCAGTATGGCTTCATCTCCGGTTTTGTCCGGAGCTCATTTGTCAGGGACTTTAGTCCAAAAAGGGTCCAGACCCATGGGCTGAATTTAACCCATTGCATCCAGAGCAACCGCTACCCCTCAGTTCAGGAAAGGCTTTAACAAGGATCCTGTGAAGGGAACAAGGTTCAATCAGTCAGTCAAGCCTAGCCTTTAACGCTGTATAATGCCTTACCTGCATGACAGACACTAGCTCATCCTCAGCAGTAATTTCCTGCCCCTCCAGTATGGCCAGCTGGGTGTCCCCTCAGGCAGACAGCAAAGCTCCCTGCCCCAGGACTTGGGTTTACTGTTCATTGCTCTGGAACAGCACTGTGGAAACAGCAATCTCCCAGCCATTGCTGAGACTCCCTTGCTAGAGCTCCAGCAGAGCAGCCTGTTAGCCACCACTCTCTGGTTCATGGAGCTGGTTATGGAAGGAGGGAGAAAATCCTTGTAGCCCATTACATGCTATCACTGAGGGTCTCAGTTTCCAGATGGCCAAGGTGGAGCCACATGGAGCTGGTGAGGTCTCTTGAACCTGGCTGTCACTTTGGAGAGGTACCTGATGGCATGCAAGACAGAGCAACAGAGCCTTTGGGGAAGCCCAGCCACAATTTCTTCTACTTATCACCCACAGAGGAAAAGCCCATGGAGCTGGGCACCACCCAACCTCATCCCATACCCCAAGAGCAGGGATGTGAGTGGTGGGGAGGACCATGCTTCTGCTGTGTTGAGAAATGCCACTAGAATGACATCCATGCCTAGACCACTGCAAAGGCAGTACAGCTGGGAGGCACCTGCGCCAGCACTGCCACACAATACTCTTTGTCTTATGCTTTTGGGGCAGAAGCACTGTCCAGTCCATGGCGCCCATAGTTTTGTGGCCTCCAAATATGTATGAATGCCCAGATGCTTACTTGGCTGCAGCACACCTCAACCAAGCGAATTGCCATGAGCGGGAGCTGCAATGCTCTCCTTAAGGTAAACCATGGGATGTGGCCTGGCAGAGTGCTGCCTATCCCCCTCTGCAGTTATCCTCAGGCTGCCTTGGCTGGAGGAGCAGAACCTATCACTGACTGCTGGGGGGAACCCTGTGCTCATGTGCCATTATCCCCAGCTCCCAGTTAACCTTCCCTTATGGTGCCATTCCAGTCTTTCTACTTTCTGACTCAGAAGAGTTTCTTTGCCTTCCAAGCTTTGGATTTAAAACCCATTCAGTGAAAATAGCAACAAAAATTAGATGATTGTCCTCTCACTATCACTCATTAAGTAGGCTCTTGGGTTTCACTGTCTTCCCAAAGGATAATTTACTTGTCACAAAATCACACCTTCAGATGTCAGTCTTCTCATTGAGAAAGACAGAGCTGAAAGATCTAGGAGAGTGAAGTGCCGTTTCACTGTAAATGCTCCATAAAACTGAGCTCCACAGAAGACATGATGGTGTTCTGACATCATCGACCCATGCTGTACTCAGTCTATGGATCTGCAGTCTGGCAGTCTCTGAGTGCTGAAGTTGCTAACTTCTTTAAAGAATGAGAGGTATTTTTAAACTTCCTGTCATGCAAATTTACCCCTTTTTCTCTGTGCCCAGTAACTTTGTGGGCAATTACTGAGGTCAGAGAGCTTAGGCATTTTTTCTCCCTCTCCATACAAGGTTAAGGGACAGTATCCATCTGGTTTTAGTGCTGCAGGGTGACCACAGCACAGCCTAGCCTTTGACCAGTATCTGTGTACTCCCTGAATTTAGCACTTGGTTGCCTTGGCACACCACATCTCCAGACAGCTTTATGAACCCTACATAGAGGACATTTACAGAACAGTTATCTTTGAAATTTTCAAAACTGAAAAGGAAGAAATGGTAAATTCTTAGATAGTTTGCAAAAGAATAAAAATATGGAATATTTGCTTTGAATATTAATATAGAACTCCATGTATTAATAACCCAATAGTTGCATCTCAGCATGTTTCAGTGATTTTTCTAGGTGTCATCAAAATTCAATCAAATGAGAATCGAATGGCTGGCTTCTTTGAATCTCACCATTTCCATGAGGTAAGACTCTAAATGGTATGAGACAGATTTTTCACGCATTTCCATGAAGTTACATGTTTTCTTCAACACATCCTCCATTTCTTTAATTAACCTTTCCTCTCTGGAACTAATTTTCTTTTCAAAACTACTAGAGACAATTCTATATGATAGTCCCTTAGTGGCATACCTAGAACTGCAAATGTTGTACTACAAGCATTGAAGTAAACTTGTGATATACTCATAGCTGGCATTGTTTGCGGCATAAACACTAGACTCAGAAAAAGTGGCCAACTTTGACATACAAAATAGATGGGAAAATAACACCACAGATCTCCAGCTGACACGTATGTCTATGGAAACTCAAGGTGAAAATCTAATGCATATTATGTAATTACTAGGTATCTAGTTATGTGCAGCTGGTTAATATTGCTATACTATACTCATACACAAAAATGATTCCATTTTTTCTACCATAAAATTCCAGGTGAGTGAATTTATTAATTGGTCTCTAGTCTCACTGCTATTTAAATTTTGGTCAAATAGAATTTATCCTCAGAAACTGGTGTGCTGTCCGGTTTCTGTTGGAAAAAAAAATGATTGAAATTAATTTGAACAGTTTTCTTAGCTACAGAAAAACCAAAACCAAAACCATTTTATTCTGGACAGATTTTGGATATGGTACTATTATTTTTTCCCCACTGGCTAGAAAAAAAGCCTCATTAGTACGTAAGAATTTTTACAGGATCTTAACAAAGCTTAAGTTTCTGTGATCGATGTATTTACGACAAGAAATAAATTCATCTAATGACCATGCAAATTAACTTCTTTTTTTTTTCACATTTTTATTTTATACTCAGCTGGTGTATCAAGTAGAGCAAGTCTAAACCCTTTCATTTTTTTGACCATAGCAATTTTCTGGTTGCCTTCATAGTAACAGATATAACCAGAACTCTTCAGCTGGAAATCTGATTACATTTTAGGGACAGTATCAATGCTAATTTTTTTCCTTACAAAACCCTACTGTTCATGCTCTTGTAATACAGAAATTTATGGTATTGTCCATTTGCATTATATTCTGAGGGTTTGATCCAACTCCTGTGTAACCCTACAAGAATGCTTCCACAGGCTGCACTGGAGTACAAAACTACCACAAAACCAGATCCAAACATTCCCAAGCTTTGAAAAAGTTTGGAACGTTTTCCAAATTTTTGACTCAAATCCATCTGCAGTTCAACTACAAAGTAATGTCTTGGTTTAATCTTAGACTGCAGTGTGTATTCTAATTATGCAAAATTTTAGCAAAGAAAATTAGACTAATAATGACATATAAGGAGCTGTTATTATGCCAAAGAAAATACTGCACGATTTTAATTGGCAACTTATTTTAGAAAGCCTATTGATATGTTTTGACATCAGTGAATGTTTCATTCAAACTTTACTTTATTGTTTATACTACTATTTCTAAGATAATTGGTTGAATTAGGGATGACAATTGCTATTGCAGTTCAGTTTTAATCTTTTTCTTTTCTTGAAAATTCAGCTCACATTTAAGACATAAACATTCACCTTGCCAGTTCTGCTCAGTTTTCTGAGTGTGATTTCTTAAAATTATTTAAGATAATTTCTTAATTGCTCTGAGTTTGAATTCATTATATCAATATGAAGAAGATGGACTTGAAGTAGTCTTGTACAAATCTTTATCTTTGTTCTCACAAAATATATAGTGCATGGATGGCTTAAAATTTTATACTCTGGACAAGATATACAAGGAAGTAAAAAACCTCTTTGAAATTTCACATTCCTTGAGAAGTTTGAATTTGATACTTCCATCTGAAAAGTATGAATTCATTGAAAAAAACCAGCCGTAAGTAAGAATTTACCAGACAAATTGAGTCTAGATGTCACACTCTTGAAAATCTTTACTTTTGCCAATAAACACAAATCTTTGACATGGAGAATAAGCATGTGGAGTGAGTAGGAGTGTTTTTCAGCGTGTTTTTTTTCTCATTCTGTTATTAAATGTCTGCAAATGACCATCAGGTTTTTTCTAAAATTAACCAGTAGGTCCTGCTAAAATAGCTTTTTATTGCCATAATTTCACCCATGCATAAGGTTTATATATCTGAAAATAAAGGAGTTCCAGTGATTTATGATACTGAATGTATTAAGAAAATCAATGCTGTAAAAGTCCCTAAGAAAAGGGTTGTTTGGACATTTTATTTGTTTGGTCGGTCGGTTGGTTGTTTGGCTGGTTTTGGTATTTTGGGGTTTGGGGGTTTTTTGTAATAATTCTTTGTAGCCCATATTAGCATCCTTAGCAGAGGCCTCCCTCTCATTTTCATCACCTATCAAGAGTCCTGTCTGAGCAGCCATTTTAGATATACTGGAATGAAAAATGTGTGTTTGGCATGGAGTCATTGATAAAGATTAAAGGCACTACCCTCGTGCTGTCCACTTGCCACTAGCACAAGTCTGTGGTCCTGCAGGTATTCCATGTAAATAAAAGTCTCTGTATCTGTTCCTGGTTTTATTTAGAAATTACTGAACCTACAGAAAAGTGACTCCTTTTTAGTTGAAGAGAATGTAATTGCAAATCCAAAATGTTTAATATGGTTGTTGATTTTAAACCATTATCATTTTGAATTACTATACATCTGCCTTAGAACCCAAAGGCAGTTGAAATTATGTGCAAGTTCATTTACCAGACAGTATTTTTCAGAAAACTGGGCAATACATAGAATAAAATTGTTGTATTCCTGGGTCTTCCAAAGAAAAAAGAGGCATTCCTTGTAATGCAAGAATGCAAGAAATTGCCTTCATTGCAATGGTGAAGTTAGAATAGGCAGGGAAAATTGGAGAACTGTTAGAGAAAAATTAAAAAATGTTCTTTTTAGAAATATGCCAGTAGAACTGGAGAAAACACTTGCCTTGAGAATATTTTTTTTTTTAAATTTTCAATATGTGGAATATGTATCCATTAAAACCTGATTAAATTAATTAATTTTAAATGCATCTGCTTTTTCTCACAACTCAGTGTTCCACTTTCCCTGAGATAACAAGGAATTTTTTTCATTACTATAGATTAGGTTCACTGAGATTAGTATTCAGAGTTTGAGGGTTTCATCCAAACCAAACACCTAAATTTGTGGTTTCACTTACCAGTAATGAGAGGAGATTCCTTCTGATATCCAGGTGATCAGAGTACTGACACTGAGTGACACTGTTTCTTATTTTCTCATTCATAAAATTAGGATCATTACTACTTTATAAAAACATCTGATTTACTGGTCAAATATGCTTTGTGGAATTCATTAAAAGAAAATAAAAACTGAAGACCCAGATTCTGGGGGAAGATTTGAAAAATGAAATTGTGCTCTAATTTATAAATTATAATAATAATCAACAATGAGCAAAAGAAGTACGCAGTACAGTGATACATTCCACTTTCCATCCAAATTCAAAGAATAAATGTTTTTCTTTCCTTTGAGGTAGACAACACTTCCCCAAAAATAGAAAAAAAAAGAGTGGGTAGATAAAAAAAAGATGTTGAACTATTGAAACAACAGACTTAGCAGTCGTCTGTGCTCTCTTTTGGGCCAATGCCCTTTTGAAATTTCAAATAATATGAAACCCTGAGAAACAACTGTTCAAAATACAACCAGTGAGCAGAACAATTAAGCAGGATCTCTCTAGTTAGTAACAGGAAGGATCTAGGCAGTCAGCTCAGTATTATGGGGAAAAAGAGAAAAGTGTGCTAGAATTAGTACCTAGGCCTCTTTTTACTGTGAGAATCCATGAAAAGAATGAATCTATAACCCTAGAATTAATATGTAAGGAAATAAGATATTTCAGCTGTTTTCCAGTACAGCTAGCAAAAAAGTATTTCCATCTGTAAAATGGTGGCTTGCAAAACCTACTAGTAGTTTTAAGTATCTTTTAGGAGCTAGTGAGAGCTAAGTAGTACCTTCATTTTTAAGAGCTCATTGCAGAGACCAGCAGACTGTCCTCTACTATAGTGTATCACCTACCAACAACAGTACTGTTTTTTTTTTTTTAATTGACCCTGATATTCTCTCTACCACGTAGATTTGGGGTTTTTCTCTACTCAGAGAGCAGACAGAAAAAATGCCTTCATATCATACGTGAGAATAGTTGTTTACTGTGTCTTATGTGCTTCGCTTATATTCAGTCCAAAATTTTGTAAGAAGCTGTGCAATAAGCTGAAACATGCTGCCGAAATGTTGTCAAGAAATGAGCAAATTTCAGTACATGTAGCTAGCGAAGAAAGAAGGTAGGTGTGAAGGGAAACAGAACATGAAGAGACTACAGTATTTGGGGCCAAAAAAAATGTGCTCCAAATTATAAAATTTCTTTGGGATAGAAGTCCAGTAGCCAGATTGGTAGAATTGTGGCCTTCTGGAGAACTTCTTCAAAGTTTATAGCAGAGAAAGTGTAAGTTTGAACATGGACAAACTTTTTCTACAGGCATCTACTTTTCATTCCTCTTGACTGCAACACCTGTACGCAAAAAATGCCAAAACCCCCCACAAATCTGAGAACAGGATCACCTCCAAATACCAGAGAAAATAAATGTGTGCAGTATTAATGCACATTACCTTTCAAGTTTTTATTTATGCACAGTGAACAGTTATACAAAAAACTTTTAATTTAATTTGTCACTTCAATTAATGTACAAATCTGGAGGAGCACTATTTTCTTCATTTTGGCTTGGCTCCAGTTGAAACCACAACTACTTTTATATATCTTGGCTTGCAGAGATTCTGGCTTTGAAATTCTTATATCCTGTTTGTGTTCTCTTGTTTTGTTGCCAGACTACCTATTTGCTTATGTGGAACACCCTCCTCCATTTCACTTCTTGTAATGATATGAAATGTGACAATTACTAGGTGCTGATGTAATGTCACAGGCACTGAGAAGGAAACACTAAATTTTAATACTGTAAAAGCAACACAAATAACAGTAAGAGAATATACAACTAATAAATCAGAGAGATGGTGCTGCCCAAAATGTACAGAATCAGAGTTACATTTCTGACCAGTCACAAGTGTAAAGAAATGCAGTATAATGTAGAAGTCTCCTAATGAGAACAGCCATTATGAACCTTTGATCTCATGCCATGTTCAATAGTGAGTAAATTCTTTGTAAGCTGCTTTACTGCCACACTGAAAAAAATCCCAATAAAAAAAGATACTTGTTGAAAAAAGTGCTAGAGTGGAAAATGAAACAAATGCTTTGTTAATGAAAGTGGAATAATTTTTATGCTACAGAGGAACAGTCCTGCTGCAATTTACTAGGATATAATGCAAGAAAAGCTTAAAGGCTTTGATTTCACATTTTAAAAATGTGCCAGAATCTAACAATGACCTAACATTGTGTTTTACTTTGGAAATTGGGCCCCAGATTCTTGAGGATCCCATCCTGAAGGTGCTTAGTATTTGTCTGCTTACACTCTACCAACACAACATATCCAGAAACAAACATGCTTGTTTCTATCATGAGAGATTTTTTTCCTTATGCTGAGTTATTTAGTCTTGTTACTATCATATAGTAATCATATAGTATCAGATAGTCTGACCTTCTGGTATATATTTTGTTATTATTATGCTTTTAGGTATATAATACTTGGGACTCATCCAAGAAGTGCATTCTACATGTAAAAATCATGAAGTACAATGGCACACGAAACAAAAATACTGTTGTGCAGAGACTAAGCAAATGCAAGCATATATACAGCCACATCATCCACAGGATGCATTGAATTTCATTATTTGACTAGTACAGATCATTATGAATATGGAAATATAAAATAGAGAGACCGTTTTCCTGTAAAGTAAAATGGAAAGGAATAATTAGAGCTGTTACTTTGCCAAATATTAATCTATAACAAAAGGGCCAGCAAACTAAAGGAGAAAAAAAGTAATTTTTCCATAAGCAACATGATACAGTATGTGATATATTTACAGCAGGATGTGAATGTTTGAGGCTATAGGTTTGTAATGGGGAGATAATTTCTCCTTCTCCACTGATATAGTATTTCAAACAGTGGATTATAATTTTTGGACAGTGTTCAAAATGTACAAAATTCAAAGACTGATGACATAAGTTCACTTCATCTATGGTTTCATTTAATAGGCCCTGGCTGTATATTTTTATATATATATATATATAACTATAAGCTAGTTCAGTTTATAGAAAATTTACTCTATTTGCAGTTTCTTGATTTTATAAATGAGCTATTGTACTTTTGTTAGAGTGTGAGCATGTCTTTGTGTGTGTACCTATCTAACTATACACAGTTATATACATATTTTTCTTAGAACACTCATTGTTTTAAATTTTAATCATGAACAATAACTCCAAAGTGCTTAGAGTTTCAAATGTTTTCCTGAGTGCTGCAGAAATAAAACCAGAGAAGTTATAGCAATGTTTAGCAGCAATCAAGTGCTTAAAGGTACAGTGTTTCACTTTGCTGTGATAAGCTTTTGAAATATGTCTTATCTTCAAATCAGTTAAAATGCTCCTAAAAAAGAAAAAAAAAAAAATAGGAGGGTATTAGTTCAAGGACAAAAATGAAGAGCAGAAAGAGATGACTCCATCTGATTCCTCTGGGCTTCATATCCATCATCTACACAGAGACTACACCTTTTAGCATTTACTTCCCACCATGCTTTGGAACAGACCACAAATGCCTATCACCGCTTTTGGTGCTCTCTCCAAATCTCACACGCGCTGTACAACTTCATCCAGGGCACTTCCTGGTAGCTCGCTCAGAGAACTCTCTTCTCATGTTACAGTCTGGCTTATGTTCCACGTGAAAATCGTGGGACTTGCACTTGGAACTGACTTCAGTTTGGTTCCTAATGAGAACTGCTGACCTGTCAAAACTACACATGCAGATCCAAAAGTAGATCTACAGGGCTTGAGAGAATCATAGGATCATAGAAAGGTTTGGGCTGGAAAGTGTTGCCTTTTCCCTGGTCTTAAAACCAAAACACGGTTTATGGGGAAAAGGGGTTTTTACCTTGGTATTTATTTAAGGATCCTTGGGTACAGCACTTCATCCAGGTGGAATGCCCTGAAAATGCATGCACACCATTACACTGGAATACACACAATTATAGGCCTTGCAAAATTAACATATTTATCAAAGATTCCCCAATGAGAGGCTCAAGTGAACCCCTGCTCTGAGGAACTTTCTCCTCTTGATGGGCCGATTTCAGTTTGAAAAATATGTTTTGGAGAGGACCTTGGTGTCTGGGGCTTCTAGACTGTTTGGTCTCTTGGTTTAACGGTGCAGTGGGTCTCAGCTAAGTTATCAGACTTGGACAGTTACAAGTGTGTAGGCTAAAAGCACTAAGAATACATAAAACTATATAAAAGAGTATGTAAGAGGGGTATAAAAGAAAAAGCAAAAAATCATTCTGGCATCAAAGGGATCTTAAATATATCTAGTTCCAATCCCCCTGCCATGGGCAGAGACACCTTCCATTAGACCAGGTTGTTCAAAGCTCCATCTAATCTGGCCTTGAACACCTTCAGGGTTATCCTGAAGGATAACAGCCATAACTTCTCTGGGCAACCTGTTTCAGTGCCTCACCACCCTCACAGTAAATATTTTTTCCTAATAGCTTATCCAAACCTACTCTCTTTCAGTTTAATGCCATTCCCCCTTGTCTTGTCACTCCAAGCTCTTGTAAAAAGTCCCTTTCCATCTTTCTTGTAGACTCCCATTAGGTACTGGAAGGCCACAATTAGGCCATCTTATCTTTTCCAGGCTGAGCAATCCCAATTTTCTTTGCCATTACTGACAGCAGAGTTGCTCCATCCCTCTAAGCAACTTTGTGTACCTCCTCTGGATTCCTTCCAACAGGTCGATGTCCTTTCAATGCTCAAAAAATCAAATTTCAATTCCAAAAAATACATTGAAGGGTTTCGCTTCCTGAGTCCCTATCCTGCCATCCATACACTCAAAAGGTGTGGAAAGAGAGGTTGTCACTGAAAACTGGGGCAAAAAGATGGTTGAGTAACTCAGCCTTCTCCTCATCTGCTGTTTCCAGTTTCCAGCATTGATTATCAGGAGGGTTACCTTCTTTGACCTTCCTTTTTTTATTTAACATATGTGTAAAAGCCCTTCCCATTATTCATTGAATCATTTGCTGGGTTCAGCAGCAGCTGCACCTTGGCCTTCCTCATCCCATCCCTCCACAACCAAACTTCATCTCTATACTCTTCCCAGGTCACCTGTCCCAGTTTCCACTTCCTATACATTTTCTTCTTTCCCTTTAGTTTGACGAGCAGTTCCCTACTTGTCCAAGCCAGTCCTGTGTGTTAAGAAAGCCTCAATGTTTTACCATATAAAGTAGTAGTTTTACCATATAAACCATATAGTCTCATATGCAACTGTGTTTCACAGAAAACACAATAGATTAACCTATGTTTATTCTCCCTTTTGGAAAGATCACAGATTTCCTTCTATTCTTATCCAAACATTTGGGTACTTTCTAAAAAGCTATAGCTGTTGGAATAATTTTTTTGAGAATCTCAGGTTTTTTTTCAAAATAAGACTATTTCTCCCCAGGTTGCAAGAGTTGGAGGAAACAGCTTGAAAGCTTAGGGTAGGTATTTTGAAAATCCTACAATGTCTACATCAATATTTGAAGGATTGCTCACTTTCACTGAGCAATGAATGTTTAGCCTGAGTTCATTGTCGATTTGTAAATTCTCTTTTGCGCCACACTGTGTTCTGTACACTTTTTATCCTGAGGTAGACTGTATGCTTCCTGTGGAGCCAGAGGAATATTTCCACTTTGAAGCAGCTCCTCAGCACTCTCCAAAGGAGATGCCATTATAAAGATGAGTGACAGATGGAAATATAAAGATGTCTGTATCTCAGCTCTTAATTTCCTGGACATTTTGAAAAAGGAGAGTAAGAAGCAGGTGGAAATTAAGTAAAAATTTAAGAGGAGAAAATTCACTGTCACTAAAAATATAAAAGTGCTTTAATATGCAATATAAACTAAAAAACTTGAATTATTTTCCTTTAGAATACATAGCCTGTATAATTGGAAAAGCAAGTTATTTTCAAGACTGTGCTACTTCTAAGCAGTAAGACAGTAATCAAATTAGTTTCAACAATCTGTCCTGAGACAGAAAAAAACCTCAAAATAAAAAATCCAGCTTTTGGTTCAAAATCATATTATTTAGAACCTGGGAAGGAATGATTTTAAAACACAAGCCACATAGAAGCACTCGTATGTTGATTTATTTTATTTTAGTTTTTTATTGTCTTAACTCTGCCCAGTATGGCTTTAGCTATGTCTTTTACTCTATAGGTAAAGCAAACCAGAAAGGAAAATATTCAGCTAACAATAGTAGGAATTCCTTAAAGGGTAGAAAACAATAAAGATGCCCAAATTCACAGCTCTGACTACAAAGTGACACAGTTTTTCTCTAATCTGTGGGAACAGTAACTACAAAATGATTAAAAATCAAGGCTTTTAGCCAAGAATTTAAGAAAAGCTTTCTACCTTTAGCCATGGGCATTTCAAGGTTTTAGAGTTTTGCCTTCATAAAAAGATGTTTTCTCTTTTTTTTCTTTTGGCCTTGTGTTCCTTACAGTTAGGGAATATATTTCCTCTTTGAGGTATCCCAAAGGCAGCCAAGACCTCTCACAAAGTTTCCTGCAGAGCTTACTAAAACCCTGCTGTCTTACTAAAGCCCATACCTGTCTCAGTGCTTTTTCCTAACCAATCTTAAGAAAAAGAACAGAAGACATTTCACAAAATAATCAGTAGCCCATTGCATTAGTGTATTGACAAATGTAAATTCTTAGCACCTAATGTTTCCTGCTATGCATCTTATCAGACAGCAGTGTACTAAGGTCCTGAACCAGTGACATGGCACAGCAAAGACAGAGACTTGATCTGGGGAAACTGCTCTGTTCCCAGGCCCCGGACTAATGGGGGTGGGAGTCTGTAAAAAGCACTTGGCTTGGGGGAAGGAACAAGAGGAATTATGAAGCAGATGCTCTCAATCTCCAAAAGAAAGCTGCTATAATCGGTATACAGCATTCTCCCAGTCAATCCAAGGCTTTACAGGGGGGGAAGAAAAGCTCAACAAAATTCTTTTACCTCAGTGTATAAAAGTAAGAGGATTGTCAAACTGGATAGGCATGAGTCTATCACACCAAAATTTATTATTCAAGTTTAAAGTAAAGCTTTGTTTAGGTTTTAATGAAAGAAAGAGAATTTTAACAACAGAAGTATTGTTCTTTCTCTCTTTCTCTCCCTTTCCACATTCAGTTCCTCTGCCCCTGCACCTGCTTCCAGTTTTGGCTTCTTGGCAGTGACGCTTAAAGAGACATCAGCTGGCAGTGGCAAACTGTTAAAAGCTCCCCTGCAATGCAGCTTTGCAAATGCCAGCCATTTATTCACTGGTGCATGCCAGCTTAACACAAGGTTTCTTTTCCTCTCGCTTCTCTGCTCTCAGGTTTCAGTCCCAAACAACAGTAAGGAGCCTGAGTCATGGCCTAGCTGTGTGAGTGTCCATTAAATGTGGTCACTGCTATCTGTTGTTGAAATATTTTGATCCAAAGAGTGTTGCCTAGAATTTAAAGTATAGCACTGTTTCTTCTTTGCAGACATAGCTGTTGGACCACACGTTTTGTTTTATTTTAATGTTTTGTCCTTTTACACAGACAGTGGGACAGCTAAGCTGCTAGACCCTGGAATTATTTTGTTGACTTTTTATCTTTCCTCTTCTGCTTTTCCAAGTCCATAATGCTGCACTGAAAAAATAAATTCAGAAAAAGATGAAGACAAAGAAAGTGGCAAGCAGCTTAAGTATTCAACACAAGCTGACTGTTTCCATGCTGCCTTAGAGATCACAGTTCACTCTGATCTCCTGTGTCCCAGTGTAAATGCAGAGCTATTAACAACATGATATTCATTAGACTTACTCCAGAATTCTACGTGTGGTAAGATAAAAAATTCTCCCCAATAGGACATTTTTTCAATTTACTGCATCACTTCAGCACAGAGTGAGAAAATGCCACAGAAGTGCTAAAAATCCACAGTATATTTTCTTTGGAAATTTTAGGCCTATCTTTGATCTGTGTTGTCTGAAGGTTTTTCTAGACCATCAGGGGAGATAAGGAATGTGATTTTCATAGTTTGAACTACTGAAGATTTTCACTGTATTTCAAGAGCTTTCTACAGGTAGTTCTGGGTGGGAAAGAGTTGTCTCAGTGCTCTTAGGATGGATAGGTTAAGAAATAAAATTTCACTGCAGCAACATTTTGGCATGGGACAGAAACCAGAAGCCTTATGGACCTTTTATTCTCATGTTCTCTTTCAGTGAGACCTGAACCTGTTTCCATTTGTCAGAAGATTTATATTGACTTTCACCTAGACTGGGCCAAGTCCTTCTGCAAAGGAGTTATCAGGAGGAGCGTACCTAACTTTTTTTTGAGTAAATAAAAGGGCTGTTGCAGAAGAATTACAATAAAGCCATGAGGAATAAAAGCAGTGTTGGGAGGGAGGTTGGGGAGAAAATAAACAGCTCAGATAGTTAGTGCCAGTATGAGCAGCAGCTGTTTCACTCAGCCAGATTAACATTTCTTTATTAAGCTATGAAAAAGCTTTAAAAAATACAATGTGGGTGAAAAAAAGACACATTACTGGTCAAAGGAAGAAAAAAGAAAATGCATCCTAACACCTATTTATCCACATTTATGTTTGAGAAACTGTGAGCTTCTTAGATTGAGAAACGTAGCAGCCTAGAAACCAGTCTTACTGGAAAAACATGGCATGTGTCTTTCTGTGTTTTAACTCTGGTTGCTAATATTCATGTGCCCACTGCAATAATTTAAGATATTTTCTCCATGTTTTGTGTAAAAGCCAGTCAGTAAGCTCGAAGGTAATGACAGGATTTGGGTTATACAATCAGGATGAACATCCATGAACATAACAGCCAGCTTGCAGGTGAATAAGCCATTGAGCTTTGGTAAGTATATTCACAGCGGAAACAAACATGGTCCTTGAATTAATGTAAGTGCTCTCTGCTGCCCAGAGCAGTAGCACAGAGTGACTTGATGTGAATTCATTCTCTGAATGATCAATTGCCTCATGATAGAAAAAAAAAAAATAGAAAACAGAACGGCTTTAAAAAAAAGGGCTTTTAAATGAAGCCTGACCAACACAGAATGGGAAAAAGGAGCAAATTTAAATAGCTTTTATTATGAGGTGAAAAATGTTTGAAACTGTGAGTAGACAGAAACCTTCTTTTTGACTTTTCCATATTCATAGGGAAAGAAAACCAATCTTTTTTGTGAACAAGAAAGATATCTGGCTCCACACCACTGAACAACTTCCAATAACTTGATTTTTAGCCAAGAGTTTGGCCACAAGAACAGAGGTAGAATGAGATCAGTAAGTACATTTCTTCTTGCAGCATTGAATCTGAGCGCAAATCCATAGTCCATTTACCCTAAGATTACAAGATGACTGAGATAAAGGATGCAAAAAACAAACGCTGGCAAACCTCATATGATTCTTTAGCTAAACAGGATGGAGAAGAACAGCTCTAGTGCTGTTTTCACTTACCTGTGTTTCAGAGATGTAGCTGCTCCAAAAGAGTGCCACAGTAAGCGTGACATACACCTGGTTTTGGGAAGTTTATTGTGTAAGTTAGATGAAGCAGACGGTTGCCTTGTGTTGACTGGAAAAAATAGGAGTAGATTTCATAACAAAATATGGACTTGGCTCAAGTTTGGCTTTCCACCCGAGGAGTTTGGTCATGTATTTACTGTCCTAGATAAACCCCAATGGAGCATCCTGAACCATGAGTACCTTTTGAAATTGAGAGGCATCACAGAAAACCTAAAAATTTGACTGAATTATTATGAAATATTGTCTCTATTCCATCTCAAAACGGCTTCAATTATTGAACAGAAACTACAGGCCTCTGAACCTCCATGAACAGATGACCTTCTTCAAGCCCCATGTGGACTACATTCCCCAAATTCACACTATTTTGATACAGTATTTTTGATCTCACAGTGCAAGAATGGTCCATTGGCCCATAAGGGTCAGCTGAATTCACATCTATCTGCAATACTTCTGGTGAGGTCAAGAAATCAAGGTCTTCAATAACAATTTTAATACTAAGATACCTTTCAATGGCAGTACAGGGCATTCTTGCAGCCTTAACTCTTTACACAATCAGAATAACAAATATACCACTTTGTTGTTTTTTTGTTTTTTTTTTTTTTTTTTTAATTAAGAACAAAGCAACAACACATTCTGAAATCTTCCCCTTATAATTGCAGACTGTACAATCAATTATACCTAAATCTCAATCTAAAATAGCCGTAGTAGTTGTATGCCTGAAAAGATGATCTGTTCTATCTAGTAAGTAATCTAAATGCTTTTATAGTAGCAAAGCAGAATACAGGTGAAGGTAAAATCACCTTGGGTAGACAGCATACATAACTTTTGTTAATGTCAGCCAACATTATTGAAACTAGCCAAAATTTTCCTGGTAAAATTCGCTAGACATGAAAAGTCAAAAAGGAGGAAGCAGTCAGTTAAGGCTTCACTGCCTACAGTAGGCTAAAGAATGGAAATATCCCCAAAGAAATACCAAATTATTAATAAATTTTAGAGACTACACGAGAACAATCCACAGAAAAATGTCGTGGCAGTGGAATGTTATTATCTGTTCTTCTGATTTGTGTCTCATACTCTATGTATGGGATGTAGAATTATTTAACAGGAAAAGAAAAACCAAGCAAATCCATATTAATATGTATGTATATACACAAATTATTGGCAAAAGTTTTGAAAGACTTTTAAAAGACTCTCAAAAAAACCCAGTATCTTGTTTATTACTGCAGGTATTACTGCACAGAGTGAGACAGTTATCCAGGGCTTCCCATTTATTAATTTCAGTTAGCATCTAAAAATTTTAAATCAAATTTATTGGCATGGTTTGGATGTAATGAAAACTTTGGAAGACATGTTGAATGTTTAACCTTCAAGTGTTATATTTAGTGGCAGAAAAAGACAGAAGAGCTTGGGCAAGAGTACCTTCCAGAGTAACACAGAGTTCCTAAAATGCTTTGGAAGAGAGAGTGTCTGTAATAAGAGCTGGCATTACTAGATAATAACACTTTATATCTAAAAAGCAGCAACCAAGAAGAGTGGCATTTTAAAGAATCATAGCATATCAAATTAATCTTAATTTTTCACTGCTCAAAACCACACACTTTCATGCAGGTAGAAACTAAAAATACGTGGAAGGGCAATGAAGTCTCAAATGAGCTCTTGGAAAAGCAGTATCAAGTTTAGACATTACTAAAGCTTAAAATCTTTACGCTATAACACTACCATATTTTGCAAAATTAAACACTATTTGGAAAACAAAATTTTTCAAGGAAAGAAGATTTTAATCAAGGCAGGATATTTATCAGTTTTTATGTGCTCAGTGTAGTTCTCTAAACTTTTAAGTATTACATACATTTCAGTGAAAATCAAGTGAATCAATTTTTTTCTAATTTTTTAATCAAATTACAACATAAATTGCAATATTTCATCTAAAAACCACTATGGTTTGAATTCATACGTTGTGTTATTCACTTCTCCTAAAATGGAAGGCAGGGTTAACCAGGCACTGCTAAGCAGCTGGCACATTTCAGCCCAGAGATGGTTACACTTTAGAACGGGCTTAAAAGTAGAACATGATGGTTTCTGCAATGTTTATTTTTCAAATAGTGCTTTTAAGAAGGTTCATGAGAATATTCATATAATAGTGGGTTTCCTTCCCAGGGACCTAGGTGGGTACCTTACATGGGTACTAAATTGCTCAGATACTTTGGCAATATACACCAACAGTATTTGCACTCATTCAGAGCATGTTGATTAATCACATGCCAAATTTTCAAGCAAAAACACATTGATTTAATTCCAAACACATTTATAGTATTTAATTTGCATGTGCATTCCGTCGACATTGATAACTGCCCCACATTTACATAGCCCTTCATCTTGAAGAGCCTTGAAGCAATTTACAGCTCCAGAACAAGTCGGTGTAAGGCGAGCCACACAAACAGATCTCCCCTTTTCCACGCGCAGTTACGGAGGGGGAAGGGTGTCAGCCAGCTGTAGAGCATTGGATTTCGGCCCTGAGACTCTGAAGAACCCTGCACACTGGACGAGATGGCCATGCATAGGAGAGCATAATGAGAACCCACATTCCTTTCCTACAGTATCAGTGGGGAATTCGCAGTGGCTCAGGCTGGCTGGGGCCTCAGATGCAGCGCTGCCCTGATTTTTACCATATGTGCTTTTTCCCCTTCCACTCAGACCTACTTTTACACTTGTGCTGCCAGCCTGAAGGGCAGACAGACCATTGGGTCTTCAAAATGCCACTAGTGTGGTGCAGCACATCCACCAACTGTACTCCTCTCTATCCAGAGAGGTGGGGCCACCTAAGAGACCATACCACTTTCCAGCCTCTTATTCTTCTTGGGAGGAAACTTAGAGATATGAAAAGCAGGTCAAACAGCTTTCAGTAGCTCCTTCCAAGGAGCCCCGCTTACACACCTGTTCATGCTGGATGTTTTTAGTTTTCCAGCTCAATGATCGTAACCCTTACAAAAAGAAGGAGTCTGTATCTGGCATTTTTAAATGGCCTCTGTAAAACCTCTCTTTGTACACGGCTGGGTTCTCAAGGCATTGTGCATTCACTTTGTTTTTCACTCCTCTGGGAAGTACCAGAGGATGCAAAATTACAACATCATACACATTCGTGCAGTATTTTAAAAGAAAATTGTATCACCTTTTCTTTGATGGGGTACCAGTATGATATCTTTTTATTAGGTGTTTCATGAAGATTTCTGAATTGTTGCATTTCTGTGTCAGGCATGGACCACTTTCAAGGACAGTTGGAAAAAATCAGCTTCAGTTCAGCAAGAAATCCATCATATTTTCATATAACAAAAACAAACTAGTGCTCACTGACCAAAAGCTTTTTCAATCAAAATCTCTTTTTCTCTCTGAAAGTGAGTTGATTTTTTTGGGTTTATTACAATGATAAATTCAATATTTTGAAAAGAAAGCAGACAAGAAGTATTGCTGGTAAATATGCAAAAACCAACTTCCACATATAAAACTCCTGTAACTTTGGTGTGACTACTTTAACATGAGTAGAGGCTTACAAAGCATCAGACTCGAATGCAGCTTAGAAGCTGCTATTTTCAACCCTTTTGATATGATTCTAGAAATTATATCTACTTTGTTTACATTATTGGATAATGCTTCCAATTCAACGAATTTTGCTTTTCCTTTCCTTTCTTTTACCTGATCAATGCCTATCAACTCATAAAATTCTAATATCTTTCAGTTCATATTCCCAGCCCTGGCTGGATCATGCTACAGAATTCTGCATACTCAGGAGGCCTGCCAGCTAGGGATAGTCCCAGCTGTCCCTCAGCAACAGGAGGGCCACAGTTCTTTGAGTGTTTTTCTTAGGGTAGATCTGACAGTTCAAGATGGGTCCCAGAAACCTGTAAATGAAAACATAGTAGATGGAAGCCAGACATAGGAAGCAAGAAGGGTATTTCCTCCATGAATTCTCTTTTATTTCCCCTGCTTTATTATCTCAATAGGATTTTTTTTCCTTCATTGCATGTAATCATTGCGTGCATATTGGTTTATCTCTTGCATCCTTTCTGGTGAAGTTTTGGTTTTAGAGACAAAAAAATACAGCACTTGATTTTATTTCCTGATTGTATAAAGACATTAAAAGTCCACTGACATCAAGAGGAAAATTCTCACTGTCTTCGGCCTGCAATCAGTTCATGTTTTGCTGTGGCGTGGGGTGGTTGGTAAGGTGCCACAACCTTCGCAGCAGCGTCTTCAGGGAAGTCGCTCCAGTGGGTGCCACACACACACAATCACTCACACTGCCGGAGAGCTGGTATGGATGTCGTGATAAGGAGATGAGATAAGGTCCTTGTGTGGGATCCCTGAGAGAAGTTCATTACTCATGCTCCTGAAGGATCCAGAGACAAAGACCAAAAAACCAGCATGTGCAGGGAGTTTTATAGAGGGGGCGGAGAGCACCAGTGTCCAACAGGAGGAGGGCTGGGGCGTGGAACATAGGAGGGGCCAGGGTACAAGGACCAACAGGCACAGGGCAGGAGAGGGGCCAAGGAACCAGGGCCGATGGGGGCTGGAGGAAGGGAGAAAGTTCTAGGGATAAGGGAGAGCCCAGCGCAGAGAGGTGGGGAGGTAACCGCCTGAGGGGAGGAGAAAGGGGCTGGCCCAAGGTGGGGGATAGAACTGGGGTGCATTCTATGCAACAAAGTGGTGTCATAGGAGAGGCCCTAGCCATTCTCCCCAGAGGAGTGCTGGTTTGAGCCATTTAGCTTCTCTCCGAGGGGATTTGTCGCTCCTCTGGGCAGGGAGTCCTCAAGCCCCCACAATGTTTTCCATCACACCCAGGATCATATACTCACTCACTCACGGCTTTGTTTGAATTGTCTGTGTAGAATAGAGCTCAGTGTAGGATGTCACTGCAACAGAGCACAATAGAGGGCATTAAAGTACCCACAGTTGCCCTCTAGTAAAGAAATGTGCCTGTGGGAGGCCCCCCAGGTTTCTGACTGAAGAACAAAGGCGTTGTGCACTGAGTTTATCTGGAGTGGAGCATGTGCAATCTCTTTCAGAGTTGTCCTTCCAAATTTTACTGAACTCTAAGCTCAGAATCTGAATAACCTGAGGAGCAATAGCTGTGTTTTACATTTATGGTGGTTTTAGATTATTCATAAAGTGCTTGTTCTATAAACATTGCCATAGACACAGCAATGCAGTTTACCCAGTTAGAGTTAAGCTTAAAATGAAAGAAGGGCAAGGAAAGGGAAACAGGATATATGGGATCTGAACAAGCCATTGCCTTCCATAAATGTGGATGAACTTCCATGAAAATTACTGATATCCAAGCAGCAGAAACTTGGCTTTTTTAGCCTCACCTTACAAATAGATTAGGCAACTATTTACAAAGATGCAACTGGTCATGAGAACAACTGAATTTTATTATATTTGAGTAATCCACTCTTTAATTGTAAGCTCATTGTCACTGGTACCTGCAGAAAGCTCTCTTGCATATTTCTTCTCTACTTATGTGAAACTCTGTGCATGGAAAAAAACAACTGGATGGGGGGCAGTAAGGAGAACAGCAAAATGCTCTTTTCCCTGGGAGGCTGGCAAACACTCCTGACATCTGCTGTATCCAAGAATGATAGAGGGTTCAAGTTGCTGACTCCTTCCAGTCTCCACTTCTCGCTCCTGTTTCACCACTTAGAGTGTCGGTTCCAGGTGCTTGCTAACTTTTTTAGTTTGAAGTTAGCAAAAATGTTTCAACCTTTTTTTTCTTTTCGTTTATTAAACATCCTAGCTGGTGGTAGCCTTCATCCTTCCAATGACAAGACACACATGCAAAGTAGAGAAATCACAGCTGGACTCTGGCATTGGCAGAAACAAAGACTCACGCATTCTCTACCTGTTAATATACACGCGTTTTTAATTTTAGTTAATGTGTTTGTATGTATATTGGATAATGCTGTAGTCATGCAAGCAGTCATGCTAGATGTAGAGAAAAAATTATGTGAAAAATTACTGAAAGGGATTGTAAAGGAATAGTGAGGAGAAAAAGGACAAGGGGAAGAGAAGACAGAAAGCCTTGAAGAAGATGGGTGGATATCCAGGAGATATGAGGAAAGCATGGTATCTCTGCATTTATGTGACTTCTTCAATAGGAGAAGCTGTAGATATGCCATGGCATCTCAGAGCAACACATTTGTCTTGAGGACCTCTTGGTTATAAAAGTTTTCTTTTATTTTTCCCTTTACTATCTCTTCCCACATCTATGTCCTTTGGATACTTTCTTTTAGCAAAGGAGCAGGTATATAATGTCAATTTTCACACCATTCTTCAGCTTTTTCTAAAGGTAGGAATGTCTAGGAAATGGAATCTTGTGTGCAGGCACAAACACAAATACATCTACCCTTTCCGGATAGAGAGGAGTAATTTCAGTATTTAGCTTTACACATGACAACCACATCTCTGTGTCTTTTGCCTGAGTTCTGCCATTTCCATAGTTACTTTATTTAGGTTTCCACCAGAGACATAAAATTCAGGACAGTCAGTACTTAAAACAAAAATTTCAGTTGTTGTTTTTTCTCTCCTAAGGGCACCTTGCTCAGGTTGCACGTCTTGTTTGTGCACACCCTGTTTCACAGTAAGCAAGCTCTGCTGCTCAGCTAAGCTGATTGAATATTGACTGGCTTTTCTCTTCATCTCTTCCTCCTCTCTCTTCTGCCATATTCCCCTCTTCTTTCCCATTTCCCTTCTCTTTTGCACTTGCCACAGGAAAGAAAGAAAAAAAAAAAGGGCAAAAAAAAAGAAAGAAACAGAAAAAAAAGGAAAAGATGCCTTTGGGATTCCTTAAGTCTGTGTTGGCAGGACTCCTTGTTTGTGGTGCAGGTGTGCAGGAGACCTCCTCCATGTCGTCGCCACAGCAACCTGCCTGTCTAATCTGCTGAATATAAAAAAGAAATAGACAGAGAAAAGCCATCCACCCCCTTTTACTCCATCCATGAGCCCAACAGAAGGATATAGTTTCCAAGCATTCCTCATAATTCCCCAGCCATTGCCCAGGCAACAGCCACAAGGAGCTGGCAGGCCCTGTGGAGAGAAAGCAGTCCCTGTCTGGAATTCATTTCACCACCAGCACTGAACATCTCCCTCCCCCCCTCATGATTCTCTGTTCTTTGCCCTACACAAATGTTGCATGCACGTGCATGCACACACACACTCTCACATGCAGAGCTCAGACCCTTGCATGTCGCTCATACCTTCCCCCCTTTGTAGCAGGTCAGATCAGGAGCACATGCATTTCATCACCCTTGACTTCACATGACCTCCTGTTCCCAGAATACACACAGGGAGAGGCCAACAGAATATTTCAAAGCTGTCATTGCCTGAATATTTATTCTAAAATGACCCCATGTCCCTTCTATTGTGTCTCTTTTAATGATTCACTGTTACCAATAACAAGGTAAATGTTAGATCTAACTTTGTAAAGTTCAGCCTCCCATAGGAAAAAGTCTAAGAAGTTTTACATTACACAGTATTGTTGAGATCATATGGCTCAGCAGCCAGATACTGTAGCGATAGATACTTCAGAAATGCCAGCTGGGAACTCAACATAAGCATTTGGGAGAAGTTATAAAAATAGGGGGTTGGAAACCTTTGAAGGTATTTAAATCTCTAGTCACCTTTCCGATGGGCTGTTCTGCTAGAAGTGTGTTTATTGTCCAGAGAAAGGACTGGTGAGAGAATACTCCTTATCAAAGCTCGTGGTTTAAAGAGCAGTCCGTTGCAGTTTCAGTTATGACAGCTGTTTCTGGGATATGAAGAGGTTTTTCAGACTGTGGGCTCTCTATCCCCTGTATCCAGCAGTGAAAGCTCTCATTTGTCTTCCCACCATCATGTTGATGCAGCTGGGTTTGACGCTGCTTACCTCAGCACTTTTTTTTGTTAAAAGACAGAAGGCTTACTTGTGATCCCAGCCTTTTCCTATCATATGACACTCAGCTAGTGGTTTTGGTGACTTATTTACTGGCACTAACCCAGTAAAAACAAAAATGAACATTCACAACTAATAAATCCTTGAGCCCAGATAGCTTCAGCTACATTAGTAGGATTACATCAAACTGTCCAGACTGATACCAGTGCTCCCTGGGAACCTGAAATCTAGACAAGTACAGTGGGGGTGTCTATTTCATCCTCACTTGAGCTGGTCTTTGATAATGTAATATACAGGACAGCTAGGTGTACAGCACTAGAAAGGGGTCTGCATAAAAAAATAAATTATTTTCTTCCCTCTTGCTTGTTGTATTTATTTGGACACATCTAGTAAACTAAATAGTAGAACAGTATAAACAGTCTGCAGAGCATAATAGCATCAGCTCTGCCAGAACTGGGGAGACTGGAAGAGAATTTCCATCTTTCTCAGCTGCAGTGAGGGATACCATTTTACTGCAGACAAAAGGTCAAAAATGTTTAGCTAATGCAAATCTGTGCTGTGCTCTACTGCATACAGGCTGAGGTCAGTACCCTCTGTAACATTATAGGAAGTAAAAGCATTCCTCCAGTGTGCTGATGATAACATTGTTTAGCATTGCATTCCTCTTTCTGATCACTGTAACTTCCTTACAGATCTGACGTATAATATTTCCATCAGTGACAGGGCTCTGCTCTCTAACCCTTTGACACTGCTCCCTGTAAAATCTTTCCACATTGCAGCTCAGGGAGGACAATGTTGATTTACCACAAAGGGTATTTTTATTAACTTGCTGGCATGATTCTTCAATAATGCATTGAACAGTCCAGAGTTTGTCTGTAGTCTAGGATGTAGGACTCCATCAGGCATGTGCTGTCCTAAGAGAAGGAGTTTATTTCATTTCAAAAGAAAGTAACTACATCAAATGTGTCAAATAACCTGGCTTCTTTTGCTCTCCATGAGGGTTTACTACTTCCTTCTTCTTCTTAGCACAAATAACTAACATTACTTTATGTGCTGTTTCAGAGCTGGCATTCAAGTGGCCTGTTCTCCGTGCTTTATAAGGACAAACTGGGAGACCCACTGTTGCACAGAAGAACTCTTCCTTACAGTCCAAGCAGCTGCCTAGCAATGGGCAGAGCCTGAGCATTAGTGATGCTACCACAGAAAGGAGAACATATGTGCCTAGCAAAATGATGGGGAGAAGAAATGAGGGTGCACGTGGTGCTCAACTGGGGCTTCTAGAAAGCTGTGTGGGAGGTATGTAGATGAGGTTTCACTGAAGGGGAGAGTACTGGAAGTACTCTAGCTCTGACACATGCTCTTAATGAAAAATGTTTGATAAACCAGGCATTCTGCCACCCAATGACGTCCACTTACCAGAGCAAAACGTGAAAGAGTTAAGAAGAGAGAAGGTATGATGAAAATAAAGAAGTTTCTGCTGTTAAGCTTGGCAGTCAGGAGGCAGCAATTCAGTGCCAGTGCTGCCACAGGTTGCTTGCATGACCCTGGTCACAGCAAATCGCTTAATCTTGCATTGACTCCATTTCCCATCTGCAAAGTAGGAACAATTCTTTGTCAGATGTGATTTATTTTTTCTTTATTTTTGACCATAAATTTAGTCTGACCATAACTTTTTATTTAAGTTTCAGGACAATGATTGGTGCTTAAATGTCTGCAACAGTGCCTTGGAGATTGGAATTCAAATTTCCTATGGGATATTTACATGGGACAGATATGTCAAAATTTAAAATTAGGAAATCTATGCAGCAGAAAATAGGTACTGTCTTGTAATTAAAAATATAGTATGTTGAGAAAGACAGCTTTCTTGCATATGGTATAGTTAAAATCCTAACAACTTGTGTGGTTTCCAGGAATCTGGAAAATTGGAGTAAAGGTATGAATTAAGTTATTACAAAAGCAGAACTCCAAAAATCTGAAACAAATCCATAGCAAATTATTTAGAATTACTGCTTAACTAAGCTTTTTCTTAAAGTTCTTGAACTTACTTTCTGTTGTTTGTTTCAGTTTCACTCAGCATTTCATCTCTCTTTGAGATTCAGTTTCCTGGAGGTAAATCAGAGGTTTGTATTCTTTTAACCAAAGGAAAAATACTGACGGTTTAATAGTCAAAGCACTAGAAAGATGTGTGCTCATGTCTGGAAATGAGTGTACAGGACGTTAGCAGCATGCTACTACACCTCGTAGGTGCTTGAAGATGTGTGTCCTCTAAAGGAGAGGTTTTTTACTCTGGTGAGTACAGCTGCTTCAGACAAGCAGCATGGTTGTCCAATGATAGAGAATGTTCTGGTAAAAGAATTGGGGGAAAACCTAACCCCAAGTTCTCTTTAACATATATGATGCTGTGTAAATTCAGTGTATTTGCTGACCACTGTAGATGTCCCTCCATCTGAAAAAAAACCCAGGTCTCATACATTCAGTATCTGTCTCTGTTGTTTGAGTGTCATTTTATAGCTCTGTTTTTCTGGGAATAGCCTGCTTGCACCTCTTTCACAAAGGAGAGACCTGGTTCTACTTCTATACTCCTTTATGATTCATGACATGAAAGAACACAGATTTGAAATCCTGTTTGCTTTTTATGAGGTAAAGAAAATTATGGTTTCTATAACATTGAAAATACTCCATGCAGAAAAGCAGAAAATGTTATATTTTTCTTTCATCCAGCATTCACTTTTTTCCAATTCCATTCTGTTAGAACTCTATGTAGATTACAGTGGAGACAGGAAATAAGCCTGTTTAGCAGCCATGCCCTCATTAAGCAAAAAGTCCATAGGCTGTGAGGTCAGGAGGGATCAATGTGTTCATCCAGACTGACCTCCAGCTCAAGCACACACCATTAGACTCCTCCAGAAGTCCTTGATTAGTTGCAGCAGGTCATGTGCTTGAGCTGAGAATAGAGGATTATACAGAACAGTAACTTCTCCTAAAAGACCCATGTTCACAATAATTATTTAACTGGAATACCAATTCTAGCTCACATGAAACAGATATGTTTACTCATCGAAGGGGAGGAAAGAAGCTTACAGTGCACTAGCACTGAATATAGCCACAATAATTCTCATAAAGCACGTCTGCCTTTCAAAATTTCTTTGGAAGAAGACCTTCAGTTTTATGAATGTTTTGTTCTCCTGTTTATTGCTCTCTTCTGCTGGAAGATATTCCTCTTGACATTTTGTCTTAATGTTTTGATTGTAGATTTAGTTGAGAATCTGGATGTAGTATTTCCTAAGTATGGGATCTAAGCAAGAGAGGCTGCAAGTCCAAGTTCAGTGATACATCAGAGGCCCAACTGAACCCTGTAAACCTTTCCCTCTATTATACCTTTCTTGTGCTTAATCAGACCAGAAGGAAACTGCTTTATGGTGAACTTTGGAGGTAATTCTCTGCACTTGGAGAAATATTTACAATATCCCTGGTCAGCAGAACTTAAGTGACAAAAATGAAATAGTAGTACATTAAACTTTTCTGGTCCTTCTCTTCATACATTATGCTAGGAAGAAATATGCTTTAGATCTAGGTGTACTAAAACCAGCAATCATTGAATCACTGCACCTAAATAAGTCATTGCACCTAAATAAACACTGACAGTGTACTCAAAGGAGAACTATAATTCTGCACCTGCAATCACTGGAGGTCAATGAAATGTCTGCATCGCCTGGAAGCTTTGTTTTCTGTCAATCACAGGGAGACAGTGGTGTATTTCTATCCTTATGTGCTTATTCAGCAAAAACAAAAGTACAAACAACTAAAGAAGCATTTAGAAGCACTGGCAAAATGAAAAATATGAGCAGAATTTAACAAAAAAAGCCGCCAAACACTACTTTATATATACAAACTCTCAAATAATTTCTTAACAAAGTAAAACTAGGTACATAAGCAGAAAAGTCAGGATAGAAAATACTTACTAATGCAAGGATTTCAATTATAAAAATGAGCAAATACTGACAATAGGTAATTTCCCAAAAGAAAATCCTTCTCCAGTATGCAAAGTACAAATAGCATTTATTCAATTTGCTGAGGAAAGTGTAGACTTCTTTCTCATGTCAAATAAATAGAATAAATAAAGAACCCAATGCTGAGCTTTCTTTTCAATTTATTTTATACTATTAAGTCTACAGAGATGGGATTGTGCAATTATAGAGATAAAACCCTTTAGCTAATATCTAAGCAATACAGAAGAGCTCCCTGAGCCACAACAATCCTGTATTAAGATGTACCTGCACTACATTTCTCAGTTACCTTTTGCTGTGGGATACAGAGCATGTTTGCAGTTAAGGAATGATTCAGACTTAAGGGGAATAATATGGAGTTCTTAGTCCAATGCAAAAGAATTCCTATGCAGTCTTGGATGTTTTTCTTGGTCTCTTTGAATACCACATGTCTATCTACACCAAGGAGGATAACAGACTTGGTCTCCCACCCTGTCTCTGTATTTCTTAGTTAGAATATAAAGCCATGTGGAAGTTAATTTTGGATGGATGATTAAAGAGTGTCCTGATCTTAATCAATACTTCAAGACAGAAGAGTAGCTCATATTATCGATGGCATTACTGGTATGACTGTGTGGTTGGGTAGCCGGACACCACTGAACCACTACTTTGCCTGTGGACACAAGTATTTCTCCTCTCCATAACAATCTCTCTGAATTTATTGGAACAGGTTTTAAGCTCCTATGATACTGTCCATGTCAATGAGATATCAAAGATCAATATGAGTCAAAGGCTGGCAAATCTGTGAAGTTTTTTTGACATTCGCCAAGAAATACAGTAAAAAGCATTGTAGACAATCCCAAAAAATCTTCCTCAGACTTCTAACAGATAATACAGGTATATGTTGAGCTACACTTCCTCTTGAAAGGTGCATTAAATATGTTACCCTGTGGGGCTGACATTTAGTGATTCTTAGAGAAATCCAGCGCCAGGCCTGAATTTTCCGAAAGAAAAACATTTTACCTTTAAAAACGACAGTTCTGTAAGCATTTCATGTTCTCAGGAAAAGACTGACAGAAGTTTTGTAAGCATCTCTTGTTCTCAAAATAACAGGTGCTGTTTTTCACTTTAGTTTGTTACTTTCTTGTGTTTGTTTTCAAAATATGCTCTCTCTATCTCATCCAATGGTGGTAGAGACGTGTTGTGTCATTTAACTGATCAAGTAGCTGTTAGCAAAAGGCCCTATAAAGGGATCAATCTCGGAATAAAGAAAAGCCTTCTGATATTCTGGAATTTGGAGTCTTTTCTCTTCATTCTATGCACCACAGCGACATTACCCTGCATTTTACCACTTCTTTTTCCCGCCAGTCTCACCAAAGGAGATGAAACAGATTGTAGAGCTTTGAAGTTATGCTTTTGAACCTGGTCCACGAGAGTCAGTGTGGATTTTCCATCAACACTAGTAAAAAAAAAAATGCTAGGCTAACAAGATGGTGAAAGTTAGCATTCTGTTCAACCTCCTATGCGAAAATTGGTGTAGAGGAAATATCTGTATGGATAATGGACAATATAAAGTACACCATGTACTAGCCCTGAGGTCTAACTCCATGAATTCGAGGGAAAGGTTAGACTTTGGACCTGTATCTCAAAGGATTTGAAAAGTAGAGAGCATAATAGTAACTAGATTTAGGTCTGAACAACCCCATTATCCATCTCAGCAGACAGAGAAAACCTGGGAGACGGATACTGAATTCTTGCTTCATCAACACAAAAGGAAATCTTTCCTAAACAAAACTTTGCAATAGTTTATAAGTGTAGTCAGTTTAAATGGTGTACTGGTGTTAGAAACTACATAGTCCCAAGATTAGCCAATGTTTAGGGCTGAAAGAAAAAGTCAAGAGTATGAACTGTACCACAAAAAAAAAAAAGGAAAGCTTTTCTCATTGAATCTTAGAGACATTATTATTCTCTATTGTTCGTCCTTCTGTCACCAAAAACACTTGATAAAGCACTCTAAATCTGTCATTTTCAAAGTGTAACTCTTTGCCAAAAGAAGTCAGGGAAAGGCACTGTGCAGACATTTTCTCCAGCATTAGAGTACAACTACTAAATATTGAACTAAAGCATTAGGTCAAGGCATATCCTTAAACACTTTTATCTTCAGTCTTTTCTGATAACCATCCCATGTAGCAATTATTTGAAAAAAGCTGACATACATAAGATGTAATTTTTTCCAAAATTAAACAATTCAGTGCAATTGGATCACTGACTGATCAATTTTCCATATATCTTTTTATCAATGAATAAGTGCAAAACATCCTAAAGGGCTAAGTCATTCTTCTTAATGCCCCTTATTGCATGCAGTAATTTAAAAGAGAGGTTGGTATGACTGCAAAAGTAAGGAGTAGCTCTAATTTAAGCAGCCAACAATTACTCTACACCAGTGTCATACATTGCCTATCTATTGAGATATGTGCAAAAGCAAGCATTTCCTCTAACCACCAGCGTGCAGAAAATCCAAGGCAATGCTGGCACAGGAATGTTGTACTGAGAAGCTGAATGGCTTTTGTGTATCACGGGGGAGTTGGGAAGCCTTAATTTCTGTGGGGGTTTTATTATAATTTTTTGAGCAAGTGATAATTTCTTGCTGAGTGGACTACATATACCTGCCTGTGCATTTGGATTGTGTCAGGTGTTCTTTGGATCCCGCTGACACCTGGCCCAGCTGTGTTTCTTATTTCAGTGTCCCATGTCCTGAAAAGATGGAACGAAGCTTCTTTCTGCTGTTTCAAAGCTTGTTTATTTTTCTTTCTTACCAAAGTTTCAGAGGCACAGACTGTGCTGTGACCTCCAGGAACATGAGGGCAGAATGGCAATGGCTACCAGGAGCAGGTAGCTTTTATATCTATTATCAACCAGTGAGAAAACTTTATGTATCTTCTTTTGTTCCCAAAACCAGTGAATATCAGCCTTATTGATATGTCTCCTCTACACTAAATTCTATCTACCAATTAACAAACCACAGGAACTCATGTCAGAGAGAAAAAGGAAGAGAAGAAAGAAGAAGATGAAGAAGAAGGAGCCAACACCCTAGAATCTCCATGTTGGCTCCATACAATAGCAAAACCTAAAAACTACAACTACACATTCTGTGGTACACTAAACAACCATCTCCTGATTTCTTTGGTGCTCTCAGCTCACCCAGAGGAGCAGGAAAAGTTCCCAGGTTTTTCCTGGACTCCAACAGGATTGAGTGTCACAAAAGATTGATCCTTGATAAAGAAATGTTTTATTTAAAGCTGAACATAAAATCAGGATGTCTCAAAGCTTCTCCTGTGCTTCACCTTCCCATGCTATTGTGTGCTAATAAGGCCAGTATGTAGGGCCACAGACTTTGTTGACAAAGCCTGTGGCCAGACTGGTCCCTGAAAGTACAAGTGAGTGCTCCTGTCATACCGAAGCACTGAGCTGCTCAGTCTTTCAGGAAAAAAAAAAGTATTCTTCCTCATACCTACTGTAATGCAATATGTTCTCTTGGTTTTCACTACATCTAACCATGTGAAGTTAGTGGCACACGTGCTGGCCTAACATCCACTGTCATTCCAAATATCCTACAACAGAGTAGTCTGACAAAGGGGATTGGTCATTGATTGTTGTTGCTGTGATATGAACAGCAGCAAGGAGCAATCTACTCTTTCTGTAACTAGCACCATGGTAAGAAATATGAGAGGTGTACTGTAGCTTTATCTCTGGTCAGAACTACTTTGCTATGTAAATGCCACTCCAAACCAGCAGAATTTAGGCAACATATCTTACCTTGCTTTCAGCAGCTGCATCCTGGAATCCTTGTAGCATTTTGTCCAGTTATAGGAGTAGACATGAAAAGTTGTTTACTTCTATTCACACATTGTCTCCTCCATTCCATAAAAACACCTTTTGATTCAGGAAAACAAAGACATTAAATCTGCCACTTGTCTCAAATTCCCAAAGTACATATTCAACTAGCCTTCATTCAAAATGGACAAGAATACATACACATAGAAATCCCTCATGTAGCTAGCAGTTTCAATCATCTCAGCAAAAGTACAAAAGATCCAAAATGTGTAAGTCCTTAAGTTCTCCTGTATCATGAAAATTTTATTAGCAACAGCATTTGATCCTGTGTTCATAGCAGTTTCCTTAGACACTGCAGAATGGAGTACACTTCTCTCTATCATGAACTGATTCTGTATTTCAAAGGTGGGTTCTCAGAAAGTCTTTGTGTCTTGACCAAGGAAAAGAGATTTGTACTGTTTATTAGAAATGGAAGGTGACAACATTGCTGAGTTGTATTGATGAGAGGATCAAACCAAATAAGGAAGACGAAGTGAATGCTTGAATTCAGGCTAATAGATATGCGTATTAAAGTTTCACAATTTTTCAAATATATGAGCCCCATCCATAACAAAATATTCAAAACACTATCTGGAGATGATAGGACCTGAAAGCTGATGCAATTTCTGAATGCAAAGCTCAAATGCACTGTTCTCTCTTGTCCAGGCTTGGTGTGAAACGTTTAATTGGAAAATATTTTCCTTGAATTTGTTATGAACATGGTCTTTTTACTATTATGCAAATGGAGTTTCTGTTCATAGCCAAGAAAATAACCCCCATGTGCTAAGTTTTCCCTTCATTACTTTTCTAGTAGCTCTCTTTATTTTCTTTGTGCTGAGTTACACTTCTCGTCAGTCACCAGAAGCAGCACTAAAATAATAAATCTTTAAAAAGAAATCAGGTAAAATAATAAAACGGTCTTTACTAAAATAACCAACACCAGCAGGAGTGTTCATTAATTAGATGTAAATGTGGACAGTAGTAAATCACAGCAGAGAAAGACAGGGAGAGAAAAATTAAATAATCTCACCTGTGCTTTTTAGTATGATATTCTATTAAAAATAGAAGGACATGTTCCATAGGCAAGTTTATATATTTCTGATTTTTTGGATATACTTTCTTGAATTATTGCTGTGCTATGTATCCTTTCCTCTAGTGTAATTAACAATGTAAGAGACGGAAAAAGAAAATATTTCTGTGAACTTATTGTACCTTTAAAACAATTTACAAGAGAAATTGGAACATGTTTTCTTCCCAGCAGATAGTAACATAATACTCTAACAGTATAGCAGAGTAGTAACACTTCCCATGCTGGACAATTGACAGCTCATCCTTGCTTCTGAGAGTATGACAGCCTTTGGAAAGATGCTAAGCTTACTAAACTTAAAGTTAACATTTGGCAGGTTCTACAGGACTCATGTTTGGCAAGCAGAATATAGTAAAAAAAAACTGGCATTACTTTTGATCATATTTTAAAATATAATTCACTGAAGACTAAAGGGTGTTGTGGGAAATGAGGCCCTGAATTTGTTCTTCCCTTTTGCAGAAGACCCAGTTTCTAAGAATGAGTTCTGTTTGTTTTGTGTGGCAGTAGCCCCTGTTTTGATTCTTGTTTTTCAGCTGTTGGCAACTTCCTGTACTAGAACTGTGTCTGGAAAAAAAGGCCCAAACCCAAATCCAAATAGACTCATAAAAAAGGAAATGGGAATTTTTTCATCCTGGGCATCTACTCACTGGCAGAGCATGGGAAATTGAAAAGTTCTTCATTTACACAGTGTGTTGTCAACATTATTCCTATACTGAAACCAAAACACTGTACAATGCCAGCTACTAAGAACATTACCTCTATCCCAGCTGAGAACGATCTTTTCCAGACAGTCTCTTAGGGGTTATCCACAGGAGAGCAAGTCGTTTAGCTATTATTATTTGAATAGTTTTCAGCTCAGGGAGCCCTGGTGGTGTAGTGGTTAAGCACATGGCATAGCAATTGCCAGGGCCCAGGTTCGATCCCGGCCAGGCTGCTCCCCGGGCAGGCAGAGCTCGTTAGCCCTGCAAGGGGGCAATCTGCCTACGTCCTGAGGAGGAACTCAGCTGCCACTGTCCAGAATCGCTTTGGCCCGGCAGAAGAACCTCGGGATTAAAGGGTGGGCTCAGATCTGCGCGCCCTGTGTCTCACCTAAAAAATCCAGTGCGCAGGCTGGAAGGTCTGAAAGGAAAAAGAGACCTTCCCCGGATCTTCGTACGCGAAGGCTGGCCAGCAAGCAAGTTTTCAGCTCAACTTATGTCCACCAAGGGTAACAAGACAGTTCAGCTAAAAATACCCTTAAATACAAAGGGTGGGGCGTGGAATCCAGTATTTTTTAAAAAGGTGAAGTGTCAAGAACTGGCTTGAATTATGAAAGACTAAGACATCAAAAGTTAAGGCTAGAGCTATGTCAATTCAAACTATTATGGAGGATAAATAAAAGCACAATAGGACAAAGTAACATTCTTAGCTTTGATTTTCTGGCTTCAGCCTAGGGCTCAAGCCTACAGCTCATAAGCAGAAGAACTATTAATGTTGTGGAACAGAAGAGAATGGATATATTTTATAGTTCATATTCACATATAGTTCACATTGTAGCAAACAACTAAAAAATCCACTTAAGCAAAATAAAATGCTTTCGTGTCCATTATTCTGTGAAGCCAAAATACAGAGATATAAACAGGACAGATGAGCCTTTTAAAGTCAACATAACTGCTATCTAAGTCAATGTTACATTGTGCTCTAGTTGGAAGGGACACTTACATGTGCATCTGCATATATCAAGGGCAAAGGTTCTCAGGGGGTTTCACCTCTTTATTGCACCCACAATAAGTATAGTCTCAACATAAATGCACACTAGATCAAAGTTTTCAGGAGTTGTTCAGATGCACTCACTTCTGCTAGGATATGGTCCTTCATAAAATCTTAACATCCTCACTATCTATGTATGGTGTATTATTCTCACCTATAAAACAAAGGATAACTTATCCTCACAGAAAGCTGAAAATACTTATCTCTCACACTTTATATGCTATGGTTCCTGTTATTATGTGTTAAATATACTGTCATGAAGGTTTTGGAAACATATCCCTGAAATGAAAAAGAAAAGAAAAAATGTGCAATGTAACTGTTTGCAAAGCACCCTAACCGCAGAAGCATGGAAGTTGACATTAGGTAATTTTTGTGTATTTTGTTTCACAGCTTAGAAATCTCTGACAATGTAGCTCAGTCAAGGCTGAAGGGCATGAATGCAAACCCAAGTGCAGCTTCTGAGGTAGTGGGGAGAGTTCTCAGGTAGTGCTTCTTACTGTATAGACACAAACTGACAAAATCTGGTTCTTTTTGGTGGTTTGCTTTACAGCACATGATGGCATTATTTTTCACACACCTCTACAAACCAGTAGGTATATGCTTCCCCCAGAGTGTGCAGTTATAAACATTATATTCCCTGTTCACTCCAGTGCTTCCATTTACTAAGCCTTTGGAAGGTTTGAGAAGTACTGTCTGTATTGAATAATAACAATCCTATCTTATTTCAAGTGCCACGAATAAGCAGCACTTCTAACAAAGTCGTGAATGCAGCAGTTTTCTGGATATGCAAGCTTCATCTCTCAAAATGTTGAAACTTGGTTCCAGCTGGTGGCATCTGATGGACTCAAGCATGCCACATCACAGCTTCTTCTGTGGCAGTTATCACATTAAAGATTGTTCTACCCCAGTCTTTTTCTCTGCTTCATTTAACCACATCATAAAGCATCCTGTTCAGGGGCCATCCAATCTTGTATTCTATTGTTAGCCCCCACACTGACCCCCCAGCTTGGATCAAAGTCTTCCTTTCAGCCACACAGGTGCTATTTGCCCACTCCACGCTCAGCTCCCAGTAGACTACCTCAGTCCTGCTCCTAGAGTGTTTAGACAGAGCTTCCTTCCAGAGTTGTAACTCCTGCTCTTCTCTACCAGTTACCTCTCCTTTTACTATCCTAGAGGTATTTCAGATCCCTCTACTGCTAATACTTGAAAAAGGAAATTATCACAGAATCCAGGATGGAGCCCAGAAGTCTACTGGAACTGTGTACAGATGGGGAGAAACAAGAGCAAGAAAGGTGATAAGCCATGAGGCTGGTTCTTCTTCCATTTTATTCAACTTTGGATCAAAAGCATTTCCACTAAGATTACTAAAATTAAGTAAATCATACTTAACTCATACCATACTGAGTTTTGGGAGAGGTCAGTCTCTCTTGCTTCCTCATTCCTGAATAGTGTGTATGACTGAATGTTCTTGCAGGCTGCATCAGACATTGTTCAATAAGTAGCTTTCTCTGCCTGAAAGCTTTCTGTCATTACTATTATCAATGCCTTTCTTTCTGCTCTTGATCATACGACATAAAGTTGGCAGTCTCCTGGGTGAAATGTATATTAATTTCCCTATGGAAGATAAGAAAAAAGGCATCTAAGGGATAATTTATCACAGTAGATTAAGATATGAGTATTGACTGACAAGTATTTTAGTCAGCTCTTACTCTTTTTACTCTTTCCTTTTCTAGGTTTTATTAATCATACAAGTTCTCAGCTCAAATTCCTTCCAGAGTTTACTGAAGGATTGAGGGACATACAGTGAACATTTACAACATGAAAAATAGTGCTAAACAACATAAACATTATTTCATTTGTTTCAAAATCTATTCATTTCATTCTCTGCAGTCTCATTGATAAAATCTGTTTCTTCTACCTTACGAATCTACTCATCTGCACAATTTGTGATTCCCCCGATTCCAACAATATTTCTCATTTAAATTCCTAAGTACAGTCAAAATGCAAAGCTTAACTCCCCCAGCTGTTTGAGAAACTTTATAGGATTTCTTCAAATAGAGGCATGTTAAAAGGACATTAACATTTCAAGAATGAATATGAGGATATAACAATCCTTGTTTCTAGAATAAATACTACATTGATTGTAGAGCATTAAAAAATGCATGATTTGAAGACTTTTGCTAGAATATGACACTAAGTTGGCTATATGCACTGAATGGTCTTTATTATCCAGTGTGTAGCGCTTTTGTTATGAATTTGTTGCACATGCAAAAAGCATATTTTTTTCCTGGATCAGAATTCATCCAAATAAAACAGTTTTTCCAGCAGAACTCAAAATACATTAATCTATTGGAGTAACTCCCCTTCTCAACTTTCTTCTTTTTTTTTTGTCTTTTTTTTTTTTTTTTTTTTTTAATTACACACTAGAGGCACCGAAGTTGTTGAAAGAGAGCACTGAAAATCTTAGTGTATAAACAAACAAAATGGGTACTGTATTTTTCTACTCTGTTGTGTTTGGGTAAAACTGATTTGGCTTAACTTGAACATTCATTGACAAACTCTCTTTCAAACAGAGAGAAGGTGAGGAAAACTCAGCCTCTCTCTCTGTGTACGTTTAAGAATACACTAAGGTCAATTCTTCTGTAATACTTTCATAGACAGTTTTCTTGCCATCATCCAGATAATTCTTTTTCCACAAGATGACCCATACCTATATTACCCATTCATACTCGACAATCCCAAAATTGGCCATTACATAAAGGTAAAAAAATTGAGCTATGTAAGATATCTGAATGGATTTTAAGTAGATTAGAAATTAGTATGGTGTCCAGGACCACATATCCGAAGTTTTCTGTCTCATATTCCTTGTGATCTTTAAGGTTGAGAACTTGCCTAAGTATGCTCTTGCTAATTTATAAATGGGGACAATATAGCTAATGGGGACAATATTGTCTAAGCTACCTGTCAAAGCTCATAAAGGATGTTTGCAGCAGCATTAGGAATGGAACCCAGCTCTTGCAAACTGCAGAAAAATATCTTAACTGACAGTCACTGTCTTGGAGTGACTTTTGTCTTGGAGTTTATCCTTTGATGGTTTATCCTATATTGTCTGCCCATGCCCAGAAAAGTGAATTTTATGCCTTTCTATGTCTTTAAACGGAGCCTGAGAGGGGAGAGGAGAACAATCCACCCAGCCCAGACAACCCTGTGTTGATTTTGTACTTCAAGGTTACAGAGAGACAGGGAGGAGGCACTTTTTTTTTTTTTTTCCTTTAGGTTGGTTCCTGCCGGCTCTCAGTGCTGCTCCTTTCGAGAGACGAGAGACGGAGTTTTTCGTCTTTTTTTTCTTCCTCTCTAGGACTTTGTTTTCTTCTTTTTTTCCCCTTCTGGACTTGGAGTATCAGAACATCAGAGCTTCACTGGGAGGTGTTTCATCGGCCTGCAGGGGGATTTCCCCGGACAGACGCCTTTCCAACTCCAGGAGGAGAGAGGCCACACTCAGGAGGACTTTGTTTCAGGTTTTTTTTTTCTTCTCTCACAGATAGTGATTTATTTGTCTAGCATTATTGTCCTTTTCCTGTGTGTTTTGTTGTTTTGTTAAATAAATAGTTTTTTCTTTTTGTTTTTTCCCCTTCACTCTCCTCCGGGGACATTTTCTTTCCCAAACCTGGTAGGAGGAGGGGCCTGCTTTCCATCAGGGGATATCCTCCTCTGAATTTGTCTCAAACTGGGACAGTCCTTATCTACACTCTGATGAAAGTGGAAGGATCTATATACAAACAAGCTTGTTCTGCTCTTAGACAAAAAATGTCTTCAGTAGCCTTTCCTTCTCATAAAAATATCTATGCATCTTTTAAATTTTGATTAACATTCAAGGCGTGGTATTCTACATGCAAACTAGCAAGGATACAAGACCAGAGCAAGAGCACCTTTCTGTACTGCTTTGTCCATGTGGATGTCAGCCAAGCAGCAAATTCAAGTATGTGCATATGGGACTTCTAGCTGCCCCTCCAGCCCCAGCATCAGAGCAAGCAGCAGATATCAAAAAGCTTCTAAACTAGGCACATCAAATTAATTCATGGGTATTTTTAAGGTGCTGAAGTCCCAGGCCTTCATTCTCAAGTTTGGAAGACAAAATGAGACCTCAAGTCTCACACGTACGCTTCGATATCTAAAACACAATGCCTTTTAGAAGCAGATTACTTACATGTGCAAGATTTTCATACACAAGAAGGGAAGAAAAACATAGGAATTATAGAGCAATTTACTTCCGTGACCAAACCACAAGAACAAAATTACAGGAGAGGCAGTTCTACATGCCATTTCTCAGATCATACTATCTGTGTTCCTCAGAAGAAATAAGTTTACTTTCCAGCATGCTAAAGAACATATTTCTTCTGTTTTGGGTAACTGTCTCAGACACTGACATACATTTCCAAGGAAAATGTTGCATCCATTTTTTCAAACATCTCACTTCTGAAATATTTTTTGTAATTATATATAAAAACGGAATAGCATTTCTAAATACAGTGCTTCTGAAAACCATCTTGCTGAAAACTGACCTTGGTGTCATTAATTCTAGATAGTTTAATTTTTTCAGCTGCATAAGTATTGTGAGGCTCACTATAGAGAAATAAAAGCACAGAGGGATTTTCAGTCAGAAACCCAGATTCTGCTTCTATTTGACTTGAAGATGGTGCTTTTCTTCACAAGCACCTCCCCTAATATTAAAATCTGCCCAGAACTAATACAGTGAAGAGAAGGTTGCAACCCAGCGTAGTAGAAAGAGGAATGGCAAACATATGGGACAAGTGAAAGGCAGAATCTAGACTGAAGCAGTAAAACTGGAATTTTCCTTGAATTAAAAGCAGTACTCCGTTAAGCTGTCGTTTGGTTAAAGCTTACTGTCAGGTAGAATAAGCCTGTAGAATCAGTACTGCACTGGTGTTCAGGAGAGGGCATTTGATTAACGCGGCTAGCAGAGAGTTTTAAAAATAGTTTTTAACACTCAGAGGTATGCCAAAACCAACAGCCAAATAGGTACCTTTATCCCTAAATTTGTATATCTATTTTTGCAAGCACTGCGGCTGGCCTCTGTCCTGAAGAGAGTCAATCCTGAACTCAAAACCCCCAAGTTCATCCTGGGGGATGAACATTTATATACAAGTATATAAGAATATGTAAGTATGTAAGTATATGTTGTACTTATATACAAGTATATAAGGACAAGGTAGTAGCAATGGTAATTCCCAAAAGGATTTGCATGTGTCCTTCAAGGGTTTCAGTAATCATCCACTGAGATTGGTAAAGCGTATTGATGGAGCATCACTTACATTGATACAAGTTGTAACTGGCATCCTTTTTTAAATGTAATGATGGTAAGAACCGTTCAAAAACTTCATCTACTTGTTTATATCCACAGCCATTGCAGGAAAGCATCAGCTAAAGAGCAGGGACAATTGTTCCTGTGTGCACAGAAGTGTTATTGAAATCAACCAAACATGGTGTCTATGGTTAACCTTAAGGAATGCATAATTAAATCCATCTAGTAGCATATTCCCTGGCTGGTTGCTGAAACAGTAATTACAGCTGGAGAGAAGATGTTCTATTGCTGCAGATCTTTCCCATCTGACCGAAAATGTAATACTGGTATGAGCATGTACACTTCAGTTTATTTCAAACGGGCTTTGGCTTTAGATGGTGATTTTCTGGTTTAGAGTTAAATCAAGAGACTGATTAGAAAACTGTTTGTTAGAAAGTCTGATAGCTCCTTACCTCCACAACAACCTCACCTATCACAAGAAATCATAAATGAGACCATAGGCATGAGCTCCATTGTCAGGCACAAGATATGCATAAATACACCCGTGTTATTCAGAGTGCTACCTGGATGGGATCATACCTTGGTATTGATGCAATCAAGACTGAACATAAGGTGATGTAAATCTGCAGAACAGCAGCAGCAGCCTAGCTACCTATCCTTTTCTTGGTTTTCATGGTCTTGCTTTGTTCCATGTCCTTTGTAAATTTTCTGTTGTATGATTTCTCAAAAAAAAAAAAAAAAAAAAAAGAAGGTTGAATTTTAGACAGGGTAGCAGGTTTATTTACATTTTTTTAAATTCCCATTTCAAGCTTTTTGCATTCACTCTGAGAACAAAGTAGTCTTCTAGCACACAAAACTGAAAACTGAGACTATTATGTCAGTGTCCTGGGGTGATGGTATGATACTGTATTCCCCATCGTCTGCTCTATACTCAGACATGAATCCTGTGCCTTTCTGTACCTTTGGGGGGGTGGGGCAAAGCTAGTGGAATTCCTTCAGTGCTGTCTTCAAAACACAGATAAGCTCGCTGGCATCTTCTGCCCACTTCTGCAGCAGGGAAGAGAGTGGCATTCTCTTGTTTTTTAGCTAGCTTTTTGCTCGTTAGCTAAAGCACAGAGCCCTGGGACTTTGGTTTCTTCTTTTTCTCTTCTGGACTGTTCAATAACACCAGAAAATCACTGGGAGACCTTAGACGTCGGCCCAGTGGGGCCCACACTGAACCCCAGCTCTGGGGAGGAGAAAGGACCCACAAAGGACTCTGAAATCTACCCAGGTTCTCTCCACAGTGAGAGGTTTTATTATTTAGCATTATTCTTTTCTTGTGACTGTGTGCACTATGTTAAATAAATAGGGGTTTTTTTCCCTTTCCTCCGAGGAAAATTCTTTCTGAACCTGGTGGGGGAGGGGTGGCTGTACCTGCCTTCTATCAGAGGCATTAATTTCGGACGTTCCTCCGAATTTGTCTCAAATTGGGACAGTCAGTATAGGAAAAGCTTGAAGAAAACAGCAAATACCACAATTCTTATTCTAAAGATCAGATATTATGTATTCAGAGGTGTATAAAAATTCCAAACAGGTTTCATGTATGTTTCATATATTTAATGTAGACCAAGGATGTGGACTGTACTCTGCTGTAAGGAAAATTCAGTTTTCAAAGGTGAATTTTAAAATTGTTTTTCCCTTCCACTTCTTCATTTCTGTTGCCACAAAAATGCTCCCAGCTCTCTATTACTCCTACTTTTGTGTTATGTACAAGAAGCATTGTGAAACTTGTGTAGTTAATTAATAAAGAAAACATCTTCTGATGGCAGTTCTGAAATAGTACTCAACTATTTTTTTGTCATGGTTTAGGAATGGTATTCCTCAGTTAAGTACTCTCACTTAAAAGAAAACCATGACTGCTCTTTGATCCCCTACCTCCCAACCTCCCCTCCTATGAAAGGGACAAAAGGCAAAGATCAAGGGCTGAGATAGGAAACAATTTACTGGAAACAGCAATGATATAAGAAAACGAAGAGTAGAAGCAACAATATTAATAACTGTGCAGAGAGATGGTGATTCACCTGCACAAATACCCACCATGCCCATCCTGACAGCTGCTCAGTCATGAGCAGTGATAGATGGCTTATCTGCCCCGCCACACTGTTCCACCCAAAACCATGCCCCTGTTCCCAGAAGCAAGAGTCACTCACTCCTGCCCTTGGTACTAATGGTGATGGTATAGAATAACAACCCAGACATGCCTATGTGGGTCAAGGCTCCAACCCTCATAGCTACTGCAAACAATTAACTCTCCTGGCTGAAACCAGGAGAATTTCTCATCAAAGTCATACCTAGGATAGTCAACTATTTCCAAAAGAAGCTGAAATCCGAACTTTCTAAATAGAGAACGTTCTAAAATAACAACATCCAGGATGCCCTTCCTCTATCACATCAGAGCTGTCATACCTGTGAGGAATCACTGGTCCATTTATGCAACACTCACAAAAAAAATAGTTTCAAAACAAGCAAGTCCCAGCCAAGTTGACATCATCTGAGGTTTTGGGGAACTATAGAAATCTTGACAGATCCCTTTTTCCCATCCATTCCCATGGCTATGCGGGACCAACAGCCTGGAGACCCACAGCAGCTTTCTGACATCTCATCCTGCTTAAAAACATCTCAGAACAGTGTTTTCCTCAGAGGAATACGGTATGCAAGAGAAGAAACAGGTGAAGAAGGAGCTCTCACAGTCACCAAAGTAGCTCAAATCATCTAGTTTTTTACCTTACTGTACTGTAGTACCTCTAGCTGCAAAACACCAGAGCATAAAGGTATAGCCAGAATGTTATGGAGGAAAGGGAGAAGAGTTTAGAAAAAATATTTGGGTGTAACTATTGAGAGCAAAACATCTTACAATTCTGGCAAGCTTTCACAGCTTACTTTTCTTTCCTACTCTAGAATCATGATCAGATGTGAGCAAATACTGTGTAAGACTGAGCTGCCACCTTAAATGGAAGAAAAATTCCAAAAACAACCTAACAAGAAGCACCTGCAATACCAATAGTGTGAGAACAGTTTTGAGGAATTGAAAAGTTTGGATAAATTTCAGGAGAACTTCTTAACTTTCAAGTGCTTCTTTGAACGATATGTGGTCCACAGAATTTAAGGTACTCACCTAAAATCCTCCTTTTCTGTGCTAAAAGACATTGTACAATTAATAAGGGAGGGAAGCTTGTGAAGTTATCACTCTGCAGTTATTCTTAAGATAACTGACTCTGACTTGTTTTTCCTCCTCTGTAAATAAACTTTATAGATGAATTCAGAATAACTTTTTGTAACATCACTACCATTGTTCATCTTGTAGACTAAATGAATCTGCGCAAGAAAAGGGGTCCATAATAGGGGGGTTTTTTCAAGAAGAGCCCATTTAAGCTGTATCAAGAGTTCAGACAGTTGTGAAAGGGGAGGAAAACAGGCATACTTGCAACCATTCAAACAGGAAGACCCAATTCCTGGTCCCCTATGGTTTGTGAATAGGGACTTCCCCTATGGAAGTCCAATGTTTTAAAATAAGACCAAGTGGACATAATTTAAGCACTGCATTTAATGGTAAGCCCTAAGTTTCAAAATGCACTTCTGCTGACATAATGACTTAGTTTTTCTGCTCAGTATTGGATTTCCTCAGTCTGGCAGTTTTGTTATGGTATTCCTTTAATTTCTCCAGAGCCAGTTAAACCTAACATAACTTGTAATTTTCAGGACAGAATCAACTATAAACATAGCTGCCTGTCTAAATGAAGCCCAAAGAATCAGGGTATCTGGGGAAAGTGTGGTATGTGTATCTACAGACGTTGTAAAATTGTTTCATTTTGCACTGACTGCTAGTTTATTTTTGATTCTCAGCAGCTCAAGAAGTTTTGTTAGCAACTTTTCATATCCCAGCCATGCAGCAGCAACGTTTTATGAAAAAATACTGAACTGAAAATAAACCTAAGTGCAGATCACCAGTTCCTGTAATTTGTAACAGCAAACCTTTCCTTTTTTTTTTCAAAGTCTGCAGTTACCAGAATCAAGCATATGTAAAAGTGAGTCTCTAACCTTTGTAACTGAGGAAAGAAGCTGAAAATATATGACAAGTATACTTCAACTCCTCAAAGACACCAAAACAAATTTTAAAGCTTCAAGATACCCTTATCATATGTTTTTTTGTGAAGTCAGGGGAGTTTACCATCTGGGGGTTTTTAATTTTATGCTGACAGTATTGCAAGTTTCTCACCATCTTCTGCAATTGCAGTAAGTGTTATAAGTAAAAAGCTCAGTGAAAGAAGCAATGAGTTCTAAGCTGCTAAGCCCATACCAAGTCAAACACACCTGCACATACCTTCTGGATCAGCTCTGTCTCATGGCTAAGCGGAAAGGCTGGAAATACTTCTTTACAGCACCATTTGGCAGCACGTCAGAGATGTCAGGTCGGCTCTGAGCATTCTCTCACAGCTGTCAGGGATGCTAGTTACCTAAGCATGGTGCAGGCTGGTGCAGCTGCCCCACAAGCAGGACTTTGGCTGCAGTCAGGCAGCACGGACACAAGTGGCTCTCTTCACCAGGTCACAGGTAAAGTGTCCTGCTAAGCACTCCCTGTGAAAGTGGGGCTGGTCTTGCTGTGGTGGTTCAACAGCTGCATTCACGAGGGCCACCATACAATTCCCAGGGTTGGGCCTAAAAATGCAATGAAGGATTTGTGACAGAATGCAGTTAAAATAACCCCTAAAGGGTAGTCCCAAAAGCTTCTACACCAGAACAATTCACAAATCTAAAAATATCTGTAAACTTACTTTTCTAATGAAAAGTAAAAAGAAGAAGGAAGATTTGTAGGAGGAACTACAAGAATAATCAGGGAAAAATAAATGGACTTTCATATCTATTCAAGTGTGTTTTGTTCTTCTTGATGCAACATTTATCATCACAAGCAAGCTTTCACAAACCCTGAGATTAATAGCTTTGCGTATTTAGATTCTAGGCCCTGTCCAAAGCTATTTAATGACCCTCAACAAGGTGTGTTTTTACCAAAGTTCTTTTTAATCAGTAAAATAGGAATAATTTGCATAAAATTTAGGAGCATTTAAGCTAGTATTAATTAAAAATTTGAGAATCTAGAATAAACCAGATGCTATGAAAAATGTCATTCTACACTATACCCTAGCCTTTCTGTTACGTGTTACAGGGAGAGTGAGAAAAAAACTTCTAGAGATCTTCCTTTCACAGTAGAAAATTACAAATAATTCAGCTAGGTTCCTGATATAGCTCGTAATTGCTGAGCATAAAAGATCAAACCAAAATTTATAAACTAGAGTGAGAATCAGCATTTGTTTGGGAAATTCCCTTGGTAATTTTCTCCTGTCTTCCCAATTTGTAAAAGTCTGGAGCCTGGAAGAACTTTCTATCCTAGTTTGGTGTCCATGAGGAAAACACCTTAAACGTCTTAAATGCCTCCATGTCATTGCACCTATTTTGCTAGTAAATAAAAGACCTGTCTCTTCTACAGTTATAGAGTTAATGAAACAGAAAAGCACAAGGGCAGAGGCAAAAGAGAAATATGCAAGCAAATCCACTTAAATTTCTTGTTTTCCTTCATTAGACATTGTCAGAGAATTCCACACAAGGGTTATTTTTTATGGTTCTCAGCTGTACCTCCAGTATCCCAGAAACCACAAAGTAGAGCAATTCAGTCATTTTTTGCAGCCTTAGAAAAAGAACTCTGGAATCTTCTTTTCTCAAGGAGTTTAAAGGGAAATTTGTAGGCTAAAGGATCCTTTACCTGATCAGAAAAGCAGAGCTCAACAAAACATAAGAATAAAAAGGATAATAGCATACAGAAGTGGCTGTCTTTTGAAAAAGAGTCAGTGCAGAGCACAAGTAAAAGCAGGCTGTTGTACACAGACCAGGGTCTGCAATCACTGAATAACTTCCAATATAATTTATGCTGCCATGTGATCCCTCCTTATAATCAACAGTGAAGAAATGGGAGTAGGGAAAAAAATTAGAGGTTTTAAATACGGTGGGAGTTTTTTAACAGAAAAAAATATTCAAGCAATCTACTGAAAATCATAGCTTGTAAGGAACATTATTTTCCAAACAAGAAAAAAATCTGGGGAAAAAAAAAGTGCAGAGATATTTTTTCCAGAAACTCTCACTTCATTATTCTCATAAAAACTAGTAAAAATTGTTGAATTATCTTCAGCCATTGTGAGTCTGTTTATTTTCAGCTGCAAACTGTAGAGAAATGCACAGTATTCAAAACTTGGAATTTATTAAAAGTGGTTAATAGCAATGTGTATTTCAGTCAATTGAAAAGAAAAGGGAAGACTATTAAACTAGCAAATATTGTTATTCTGAACTCTCTCAGCACCAAATCTATTTAGAGAAACATTAAGGAGATACAAACTGAAAAGAATTGTGCTGTGGTAATCCTGTCAGCTATGATAATCTGGAGAACAGAATTTTATTGGGGAATTTAAATCTCGTTATTTTCAAGTGGGGCTGAACATTCAGCTCCTCCCAAAATTCTATTTTTTGGGGTGGGTGGTAGAGAGGAAGAAGAAGGAGGAGGGAGAAAACAGGAAGGGGGGAAGGAGGAGAAGTTTAGAGATTGAAAGCACTTACCATTTTGTTTAAATATACAGTGTGTGTGTTTAAATATACAGTGTGCGTATATATACAGGGTACTTCGTTTATTAGGGCACAGGATTTATAAATCAGATTTACAGAGCGAAAACTGGTGTCATATAAACTTCCAGTTTGTCAGTCTCTTCTTGGAACAGGCTTTACATCAGAAATGTGTCAGTAAAGCTAAGACATTATGAAGATCTTTTTGTATAAAATGCTCATTATGTTCATTATTTTACCAGTTTCTGCAAAGTAATGGCAACCTTCATTCCCACATAAATCCTCCTGTTTTACCTGTTTTCTGAGATAGTACTCAAAAGCAATATGGTTTCTTAAATTTATCCTAGTCTTATAATTGCTTAGAATTGCTATTTTTTCATTTCAGAGATAAGCCAATGCTGTAATTAATTATATGCTATGCACAACAACTGTCTTAGATCTGTCTTCAAAAGCCAGGTGTAGTTTAAAACTAGGATCTAAGACTCCCTAAACTGAACCTAAACCTCTTCCCCAAAGACATTTGCATGCATGCATGCTTTTTGGTTAGTATGGTTAACATGCTGTGAACTGTAGACTATGTCATAAATAAAAGTGAGAAAAAGTAATTAATGTTTCTCTGGGAACCATAACTTCAACATTTTTTGACCATGTGACTCAACTCATTAGCTGGGGTCATGGAAGTTTTTGTAACCTATGTAAATTCTTGTATATATCAGGAGGCATGCTTCCATTGTAATGTTTTCAATCAATTTTTACAGAAGAAACCACAAAATATTTCCAGTTGAAATTTCTCTGTCCCTTCTTGTCATACCTTTACTTTGTGAGGTTTTGTACGTCTTGTCTTAGAACTGCTCTACTACAGCTTTTTCTCATTTTCTGGCATGTTTTTGCTCTCAGCTTAAAATGTCTGTAAATTTTCCCCCATCCCTAATTCTCCTAAAATCCTTTCTATCTTAATCCTTCCCCTCTGCCCACAACTAGTGAGGCTGTACTTAGAGTGGTCTTTTCAGTGCTGGACTTCCCAGTACAGGAGACATGAACACTATGGAGAAAGTCCAGCACAGGGCCAGAAAGACAATGAATGAAGTGGAGCATCTGTCATATGAGGAGAGGCTTGGTAATTTACTGCATTGCTCTTCGTTTCCTGTAGGTTCCTGTGGCCTTTCTTCACAGGTTTTGTGTGCAATCTGTCTAAAGTCTGTCCCTCCTGAGAGACCCACACATACCCAACTGCTAAACACTGAGGGGCAAATCCACAGATTTCTGACTCATTTGAATTCAGATCTGTGAGCTCTAAGCTAGAAAACAATGAAACTGCATAAATATAAAATAAAACTGAAACCATCCCAAGCAGACGTGTCTCTCAGCTTGAAGGTTCAAGAGCTCAGTCAGGATTTAGAAACGAGGAATGGAAATCTAATCTGAAAGTGTTTTAGAACTTGTACTTTGTGGAACATAACCAGAAGTTTCTGCCTTAGAGCCAAGGGTGCAATCAGTATGCTTGATATTGCCTACAGTCGATGTGGTAAGAAGCACTCAGCTCAAAGAGCAGGCTGTGACAGTGGTTTTTCCTCTTTTAATCCCTTTACCCATGCACAGAATCATTTATATTGGCTGTCTCTGCCACACCATCCAGGGCCAGTTGGGACAGACTTTCATGTGTTTCAGGAGTTTATGTGTCCCTGCTCTTTGGAGATGGGGCCAGAACTCTGCAAGAACACTCATTCTTCAGTGACCTGATCGAACAAGGAAGTTCTGGAACACTCACAGGGGAATCCAAACTCCCTTTTACACTCTCTTTCTAGGCTAGAAAAAGCCAGATAGGTTCAAATAACTTATCCCCTCAAAAATGAGCTTCTGTATTGTATTTCACACAACGTTATTATCTAAGCAACTTACTACAAGAAATGGAGTACAAGATGCTGAAAATGAAAATAATTTCACAGACTGTGATTTATAAATTAAAAACAGCTAAATATTTTCAGTGTTGTAATACAAGTGGTAAAATACTTCATTTCACATACATGCAACTTTTAAAACGTAAGTGCTTAGCTTCGTGTAAAATATAGTGAAAGTAAGTCTTTTTTGCTTTCACTGTACAAGTATTACGAAAACAAAGTTTTAATTTAGTTTTAGACAGAATATGCACAACATATGTATGTGTTTATATTTGAACATTTTTTGCCTTTCTCCTCAATTTTAAGCATAAAACACATAGGAAAAGTTGCTTGGGCTTGCGTTTCCAAGAATGTAGAAAAGTTTTTGCAGCACCAGAAAACTGTGTCTCCTGCTTTGTATCCACAGCTTCAGGTATGGTGCCAACAGCCACAATACACTGTTAGTCACTTGGCCTTGTCAGTGACTCTAAGCTGACAGTAGATCACTGCCACATGGCCACACTGCTTCCAGGGAACTAGGAGACACCAACTGGAACTAGGAGACACTGCTTTGTTGTGGGATAGGAAGGCAGTTTCATAAAGCAAGTGTCAGTCTGCTAAGAAATAGAGTAGAAACAGAAATTACATACTAAGAAACTTAGAAAAAGACTATTTCCTGGGTGTACTCCGCTTGTCTAAGGGATGATGGAGAAGGCTGCCATACAATAATTGCATCTCACTCTACATAGTTGCAAGCATAGTGGTTTTACAATATATAATGTTATTAGGGTAGGACTCTGATATGGTAAATTATGGGGAAAATCATGGATTAGTCACAGTAAAAATGCCAAAAGCAATAGGAATCATAGTTTAAAAACCCAGATAAAATTCTATACATGAAACATACTTGAGGTCAAATTACCATTTTAGACTACCTGTGGTTACAATTTTTATTTATTTAGGCAACAAAATTTATGGGACTATATCAATAAACAGAAGACAATACTATGCTGAAAATTTACAATGTCAAGTGCCAATCTTGTCACAGGACTTCGTTCTGCTGTAAGAGGCCGAAGAGACAAGAACATTTTTACTGGATCCCTCCAACACTTACGAGTTCCAAACCCTTGCAGTGGATTCCTTGATATTGTTCTAGGGGTGCAAAGAGGACAGGAAGGCAGCAAAATTGCAATGCAGGCAGGAATCAGGCTGGCTCTTCTAATCCCATAACGAAAGCAGAAGGAGGAGTAGTCAAGCAGCCATCACCCAAACCTTGGCTAGCCCTAAGGCTCCCGTGGGTTGCACATTAGACACAATACAATATCCAGAATCAGGTTGGTGCAAAACCACTTATACTACCATCTGCAGGGGCTCAGACACAGACAGCAGTGAAAACAGAGCTAGAGATACACAGCTACTTTTTGAAAGATGAGCTACTAGTTGAGGGAGCCCATCAGTCATGCATGTCAGCTCCAAGTGTTTTTTGCCAGGGGCGTTAACGGATAAACTCACAGTTGTAGCTGCAAGGAATCTGTCTTCCTCATGTTTTCTAAGTCCTGCTGTAGGCTATCGTTAAGCAAGTTAAAAGCATCTCTAATACAGCTTTTGGAGGAGGAAGGCGGAAGGATAGTTGAATAGGTGAATCTTGTGTGAGATCTAGTGTTCCCTACCCTTTCTACCTTTGCCTTACAGTGATCGCTGTGAAATCTGTGTGGTCGGGAGAGTATGTGCTAAAAGAAGCATATACTTTGTGAAGTATCCATGTCATTGATAACTTGAGAAATGCAATTTGAGTGGCAGCATATGGGGATGTCAATGTTATGACAAGTCATTCTTGGGGTGGGAATGCTAATGTTAAAACTTTTTACTGAAGTGGTAGCACTAGTAGCAGTGATGGTATCAGAATCAGCTTAAAGTGTTTTCACTGCTTGAGTTAAGTGAAAATGGACAAACAGGGAACCTGATACAATTAAATAGTTTTATTAAATGTTAAATGTTGTATTCATTTTTGTTTATTGAAAAGTCATTTTTATTCATCCTCACAAGAAAGATATCTGAAGGTCTAGGAGTTAACATGATGTTGAAAAAATAACTTTGAAAAAGAAAATTAGTAAAAGACGCTTTGAAATTACAGGAAGTTCTTTAGACATTAATCTCTCTCTTGCCCATTAAAACACCTAAATTTTGGGCTATTAGTAAAAACAAATTACTAATGCCTGAAACATTTTAATATATGAATTACTTAGAAAACAGTACCATTGCGCTAAGATATGTATAAAGTGATGGTGGTCGGAGTGCCTGAATGTCTGTGAAAATAAACTCTTGTATTGTTGCCACAAGAATAAAAGGAACATGTCTTAATATTTTGTAGGGCTGATACTTCCAAACTTTCAAAATTTACAGATCTATTGCAGAGAAGCCATGAGAATTTTAGGAACAATACATTTACAGGAGAATTTCTTTTCTGGATTTTGACTTTATAATACTCATAATAGTATCATTGGAATTTTTTCATTACTAGTACTAGGGATTCATTCTCTCGTGAAAGCTGGATTGTCATACTACTCAAAGATATATGACTATAGGCAAAAAAACCCCTAAAGTTACTGATAGTGACATATTTAAGAAAACTACAGGGTTTGCAACTGTAGAGAAGGAGGAATAAAGCAAATTTCCCTGTTTTTTCTGGGGAGAAAGTATATTCTCTGTATCTTATCACAGCAGAGCCTGCTAGTTACATGACATTATATGCTCCAAATTAGCAGTGTCCTCTTTTCTTCCAAACTTACCCTCAAAAAGGCCTTGCTTTGCTTTTACAATTATTAACTGCAGAAGGTCTTTGCTCTAGCTGAGACAAAAGACAAAAGTAGAAATAAAAATTAAATACTACTGTTACTACTACTAGCAATAACTTTAAGAGTTCCTCTCTACAAGGGCTAAAGTAACATTACTCAGCCAGCTGGACCTCGAGAAAGCTCTGAAGCTCAGAGGAGTGCCAATTTCCACGTCTCAGCCTTTCCAATCTGTTCTCTCTAGAAAGGTCCACTGAATCACATTGAAAGCTAAAAGGTAATTGAGAAAAATGCATGTACAGTCTGGTTGGGAGAACTTTTAATTGTAAGTGAGTTAGAAATAACACATGTGAGTGTTTTACTCTTTTCTTCTGTTAGCCACTGGGAGCCATGTGGCCCACAGGAAGTCTTCACCTGAATTAAAAAAGGAGATTTTTTTCTGGTTTTCATACACATACTCATAGAATTCTGGTTTCTGTTAAAGTGTTCTCCTTTTAAAAGGTGACATTATGTTGCAAAATTGAAGTTCTTTGTTTCTAACTGTTAGTTATAGTCTGCATTTTGATTTGGATTTGAAAGGTTTGAGGAAGTTGCCTGCAAGTATATTCTGATTAATTTTCTTGTTTTCTAGCCTTCTAGGAGTAAGACCTCGAATCATCTCCATTGAAGAGTAAAGATACGCACAGGAATGTGTCAGAAATGTGTGGTGTATATTTAAATATATATGTATCTCTCTATATGGTACAATATGTTTTACTCAAAACACATCCCCCCCATCCCCATTTTTTCTTTTTCACATATCACATTCTCTCCATCAACCCATTTTCTGCTTTCAGCTAGGATAGAGTTAATTTCGTCTCAGTTACTGTTACAGAACTGTGTTTTGGATTTGAAATGAGAATGGATAACACACTGATGTTTTGGGTTTTTCTAAGTCATGTTTGTCTTAAGCCAAGGACATTTCCTTGTCTCATGCTCTGCCAGTGAGGAGGTGAGCAAAAGAAACCTAGAAGGAGCACAGCTGGGACAGGTCACCCAGACTGTCCAAAAGGATATTCCACATCATAGAACACTATGACCACTATAAAAACTTCAGGAAGTTACCCAGAAGGGGCAGATCTGGGTTCAGGAAAGGGGGTGTGGCATCACTCAGTGGGTGGTGAGCAATTTCATTGTGCATCACTTGTTTTTTCCCTTGTTATTATCCTTATTAGTATTTTTTACCATTATTATTATATTTTACTTTCTTTTCAATTAGTAAACTGTTCTTATCCTGACCTACAAGTTTTACTTTGTTTCTCCTCCCCATTCCACCAAGTTGGAGTAGGGGAAGAGTGGAGAGACGGAGCAAGTGGCTGCATAGTATTTCATCTCCAGTTGGGCTTAAAATGACGACACCCATATATCCATGTGCTCCTCTTGAATTAAATTCTACCAGGTAAAGTCAGGATAAAACCGGGACGCAGAATTCAGCATCTGCTAAAGGATTTTAGGGTCATATAAGGACAAATGGAGTCAAAGAACTAAATTAGATAGATAGAGGAAAAAATGTTATAAGAGAAAAAGACAAGCAGTGTTGAGGTCAGTGTAGCTTCAGTTGGTCAGGTAGCAGAACTGACAGGAATAGGAACTGGGATCTTTCTCCATGTCACCACTCAGAGACAAAATTTAATTCCAAACCAAACTGCTGTTTTAAATGAAAAACATTTTCTCATCAAGATTAATATGTTACTATTAAGTTGTTTATCAAGTTCTAATAAAAAAATTTTGGAAGCTTGCTGTGGTCCCTAGAGTTGCTTGAAGCATTCTATTCCAGGATGCTTCAGTAATGCTGATGAGCTGCAAGACTGTTATGAGAGGGAACTTCTGACATGACTGTACGTACCACAAGATTTTCTCCCTAAAGAAGCTGTTCAAGAATGTGGTGTATTATAAAAGAATGCCACAAGTGCTGTGAAATCCAACTTTTCATTAAGGGTTTTCAGTGGGAGTTTTAGTTAAAAGTCATTATGTAAGATTTCTAGATTGAAGACAATTGTGTCTGTTGGTTTTCATACAAAAATGTGAAGTTATATTTAACAAGCATCCTCACTGGCAGTCATAATGCTATTTGGTAATTTAAGGGAGTATGTCTGAAACTATGAAACATCAAGAAAAAGTCTGAGGTACTGCAAAACAGTAAATAAGAAACATGACTGCATTTTTTCTTTATTAAACAATAGTTGGGAACACTGTGATTTCGGTTTTTTACATCTACATATAGAATAAATGTAATCTCTTTTAAAGAAAAATTTTATTTTTGATGTTTATCTCAATGCATCTGTACAAGCTAGGCTTCTAGGTCAGGAAAAAAAGAGCTGAAAAGTTTGAAAACAGAAAGATGTTTGAGATTTTTGCTCCTTTCTACATCTGAACAGTTTCACAACACAAAGAGAACCAAGCTTTCCTCCAAGTGTTTTGGCACTTATAGTTCATATCCAAAGCAAATGACAGAATAAAAAAGTGCAGAATATTAAACATAAATCTATCTGATGCTTCATGGCTTTGGTCTCTGTTTAAGTAAACTTTGCACTTTTCCAACTCTGTAAAGTATATTTAAGTGGTACACAACAGCTTTCTGTGAAACTTTACCATTAAGACAGATTTTTGCCCCTAGCTAATTCCTTGCTCTTTATAGGACCTTCTGCTTTATCATAAAATTATGTTATAACTTTCACTCCAGTCCTAATAACATTATCACTTGTGTCTGAAAGGAATTGGCAAGGTAAAATTTCCTTGATATTACCTCAAGACAAGGAAAACTGAGATGAGTACAGCCAGCAAAATCTTACTCCATTTTCAAGTTACCCTAAAATTCTAATTTAAAACCCAGGATCTTTCAACCTGACAGACATCTTTATTGATGATCTAGATGAGGGGATTGAGTCTGCCATTAGCAAATTTGTGTATGACACCAAAGAGAGGGGAAGTGTAGAACTGCTAGAGGGTAGGAGGGCTCTGCAGAGGGACCTGGACAGGCTGGATCCATGGGCTGAGTCCAACAATATGAGGTTTAACAAGGCCAAGCGGTGAGTCTTGCACTTGGCCACAACAGCCCCAGGCAGTGCCAAGGGCTGGGGCAGAGTGACTGACAGCAGCCAGGCAGAAATGGACCTGGGGGTAGTGATTGACAGCAGCTGAGCATGAGCCAGCTGTGCTCAGGTGGCCAAGAAGGCCAGTGGCATCCTGGCCTGTACCAGCAGTAGTGTGGCCAGCAGGACCAGGGCTGCAACTGTCCCCCTGTACCCAGCACAGATCAGGCCACACTTTGAGTGCTGTGTCCAATGCTGGGCCCTCAGTTTAGGAAGGATGCTGAGGTGCTGGAGTGTGCAAAGAGAAGGGCAACAATGGTGGTGAAGGGTTTGGAGCACAAGTCCTATGAGGAATGGTTGATGGAGCTGGGGTTGTTTAGACTGGAGAAGAGGAGGCTCGGGGGTGAACTTATCACTCAAAAACTGCCTGAAAAGAGGCTGTAGCCAGGTGGGGGTTGGTCTCTCATCCCAGGCAACCAGCAATAGAACAAGAGGACACAGCCAGAAGCTGCACCAGGAGAGGTTTACACTGGGGATTGGGAAGAAATTCTTCACAGAAAGAGTGACTGGGCTGCTTAGGATGGTGGTGGAGTCACCATCTTTGGAGGTGTTAAAATTGAGTGTGTCACTCAGTGCCATGGTCTAACTCACACAGTGATATTTGGTCACAGGTTGGACTTGATGATCTCACAGGTCTTTTCCAACTAGTTGATTCTGTGATTCTGTGACATGAGGGAAAAAAAAACCCTGCAGGCCTGCACTAAAGTCAGAGCTTTTAACAGAGACCTGTGTTGGTGCATCCACCTACCCCTCTCCTCCTTGAGCAGCTCTACAATCTCCTCAGGAATTCTTGTTAGGCCTCACACTTTGTTAATGGCTCCTGGGCAGTTAAGCTCCCCTGGAGTTTATTAGAAACACCGTCCATATCCAGGGACAAATAACAACTAAAAGGCACCTGGGCTCAGATGCTAAAAGGGAAAACCACCATTTACCAGTTCAAAATTGGTAGTCTACAGTAAGAATGTAATAAAGTTATTTTATGACTAGGACTTCTTATAATGTCTGTCTCCAGGCAATAAAATATCAAACTTTCAGCATCAGTGAACTTCCTAGAACATAATTTTCTAAATATGAAAATCTGAACAGGGTACATTCATGTTTGACTCTATAAGGACAACCCAGAACTTGTATTCCTCATACAAATAGCACTGTAACACCAAAATTCATTCTCTTAGCTCTATTTCCAACCAAAAAAAACCAACAAACATAGAAATAAATAACATTTGTCAGTGTCGCTTCTGAAAAAGGGAAATCAGCTCTTACAGGCTCCAAGCAGTAGAGAATAGAGAATAGTGTCACTACCTCTTCTAATAATTACAATGTGGGCTTTTTTAAAGTCTAATTTAAGTCATCCTAGATTTAGCCATGAGGTCTGTTCTTCTTTTTTTTTGAGTGATAATAAAAGTGTTGTTTGCCCTTTTTTTGCAACATAAACTCTAATAGTTTTTAAAAGGTCCAGATAGCTATAGAAGGGAAGAACTGAAGTACAACTTCCCATTCAGCTTGATGCCATACAATCCCAACATTTTGTGAGAATGTAAGGATGTACATAAATGAACGATGAAAATCTCTATGACCTGGGCAATGTTTGAAAGAGTTTCAAACTTACCTTTCATCGAGATCACTTTTTTATGCATATCAACCCTATGCCTTGACAGATATACTTCCCCACCCTTCTTCCTCCCCAGTCATCAGCAGGATACTTCTTATCTTTTTCTTTGTTTTCCTGTTAGACAGTAGGAGTGTTGAATATTTTAGAAGAAAAACAAGAGAAGGAAATAAGAGTCGGTTTGATTTTATGCCAACTAAAACTGAAAGCAGATTATCCTGTCCTATCTATCTGATGTCTGTGTTATGGTATTCCATCATGACACCACACCAGAAGACTTTATGGGTTTCTGCTGAGTGGAAGAAGAGCGTTGAAAGAAGGGAGAATGAGCCAGAGCTTTCCCTCTCTGACTGTTCCTAGAACCCAGAAATGGATGGCACTGGAACATCACTTCTTCTCTAACAGAATGAGTAACTCATCTGTAGCTCTTACTCTCTTCTCTAAAAATTAGTTAATTCATTATTCTACCACTCAATATTACTGCCTATGAAAACTGGGATTTAAAAATTTCTCTGTTTTTGCAATAGATTTTTTTGCTGATATGCAAATGCTCTGCATTCAGTCATACATATGTTATTTTTGCTACATAAAAGCATGATATGGCTCTGGATTTACTTCCTTGGAACAAAAAGAACATTGGATACGATAAAAGGTAATTCTACCTTTCTCACATGAATCCCACCAGTAACTCCAGCTCATGATTACATAACATGATGTCACAATTCAGAAAAAACTTGCTTTCAGAGGGAAAGGGGAGAACAATTTGCTGCTGCTTCTCTCCAAGAAGTCTTTATTTCCTACCCTCTTTTCGGTCTCCAAATATCTTTTGTAGCCCCCATGCTTCAGTTTTGCCAAAATAACCTATGCAAGCAGATCCCAATTCAAGCAGATGCTTATTGGTCAAGTGTGGCCTAACAAAGATAAAATGCAAAATACATTTCATTTCTGCCTTTGTTTTTCCTGTTCAGCAATGAAGTCTACAAGCCTGTTTTTTAAGGTATTTTGTTAATGGAACCTTGAAGTTTTAGGGTCTCTAAGTATAAATGAGAATATATACATTTTCAACGGAAAAACATTTCTGATAGGATTCTACTGAGTAAGCTGTTCAAAAGACATTTGTATTAATAGTCAGCTTTAACATTAATTTGAGTGTTTCCCCCAATACTGAGTGATCTGGCTCATTGTCCTATTGCCTTCTGATTAGAGCTTGTTGGTGGTTATATCAGAGACTTGCTGCACAGATATTTTAATTTTAGACGCAGGAAGATTTCTCCATCAAGCCTCTGTGCTCTAGTGAATACTAGAGAATCTGGAATTCAGGATTTTCCTCCCACTTTTATCAGAGCTCTGATGGGTCAACTGTAATCAGTTTGCCTATTAATGTCTGGTTCTCTGCAACTTGAGGCTGATGATACTTTGTAAAATACTGTCAGAGCTACTGATAAAAATTGCTTACAAAAAGTAGTGTTTTGCTTATGGTAGAGGTTATTTTCAGTAATATGTCCTAGTATTTGCTGTTTAAAAGTATTTTGTTTTTACAGATTCCCCTTTTCCAGAACGTTTTTACTCCTATTGTTATAGACAGCATCTTCATACTTTTGCTGCTTCTAGTAAGTATCAGATACTACTACTCTTAGTCAACTTGACTCATTCTTTATATGAAACTTTCTTTTCACATGGAAAAGAAAAATTAGTGTTTTCTTTTTTAAAAATGGATTGAAATACTGCATTGACTGACATAAAAGTTGGAAGTAAGTTTGTTAAACTGAAACTTTTTTACTTTTCTTTTTCAGATAGTCTGTCTAATTATATGTAAAACTTAAATGTCCATTTAGGCTGGCAACGACATTTAAGACTGGAGTCTGTGCATACTGAAGTCAGTAGGAGATTGCTGATGGTTCCACTGGCAGTATGAATCTCACAGTAATTTTTTTTTCTAAAAATCTTGCATATCCAGATTTCACAAACATAAAATTTCCTTCTGATTTCTGGTTTCTACTTTTCCCACTTTTGTAGCTGCTGCAGCCTATCTTTATCTACCCTGCAGTACTATGAGGATAGAAGCAAGGAAAAGAACAAACTCTTTGTTTTCTAATCTCCAAAAGGCTTTTCTGTGATGAAAAGGACTGATACTCTGGTGTGGTAACTGAACAGTCTTGTCTGTCTTTTGAGATAAGGATGGATCCTTGGGGGACTTACAAATCCATGGTCACACTGGCAAGAGATAATCGAGGTTTCTGCACTCACCAAAGTCCCTAAATGGTCACTTCAAATGACCAAGTAGGATACACAATATTATCATGAACATGTATTTTTTTTCAAACAGAAAGAGTATGTCTTCTGGGCACTGCTGTAGTGACTAAAAAGAAAGATGACATACAACTATAATCCTATACCCACTCTCTCACAAACTAGGATCAGTTCTGTTTTCTTTCAGTGATGCTAGACATTGAAGCAGATTTCCGTGAAGATATAATTTCCTTGAATAGAATCTCACACTGTTATTTGCTTCTCAAAAACTAGGGCAAAAGTTGGTAAAGCATTATTAACATAGCAGAATTCTTTCCCCTCAAAAGTTAATTCTTTCTGGACATCCCTAGTGTCCAGAAAGAATGACCTTAATCAATTCTCACTAGTGATTAATTTGTTTCATTACTGCTAACAGCTCCAAGTACTCTACTGGCAGCCTGTCCACTGTCCTTGTGATCTTCAGAAAGGAGCTATTCCTCTGGATAAGTACCTTTAAGCTGTGTCCTATACTTCCACTTACAACCACGTAAGTAATTTTTGAATGTTATCTTTTCGAATTTTTTTTTATGTGTGTATTATATCACTTGTTAATAAATTAGTAAAACAAACGTGTACAGGACCCATGAAAAACCTACTAAGAAATGGTTGACACCTCCTTAAAATTCAAAACCAGCACCAATTTATTAAAAAAACTCCTCCAGAATGTGGCCATAAGGAAAGAGTTTGCACAATCTGTTCATCTGCATAATTAGTAATTGAGGACCTGAAAACAGTTGGAACATTGCTGTGGGCAAGCCAGGTCAGATCACTGATAATGTAAATATCAAAGATTCAGATTTCCAAAAACTACAAACATCAGAATGGAGCTAACAACAACTCTAAAAAGAACACAGAAAACAAACAGAAAGACAGATAATTCAGGAAGCCATGAAGGGCCATAAGAATATCAGGAAAAAAAATGACCAGTGTAATGTAAGTTTCATCTGAGACTTAAGAGAAACATGAAAAGAGCATGGGAAAGGGGTGGGGAGAAGGGGGAAAGGAGGAAAAGGAAGAGAAAAATAAAAAGGGACAATCCATGAGAAAACACAGTGTCTTATTTCCCTTATTATTTGCGTAATGGTACAAGTATGTGAATACTTCTGCCAGACACACATATACAAGTATTCCACCTCAGTATTGGAAAAAATAACAAATCTGATTATTACTATTTATACGAACATAATAGTATGACTAATAACTTCAGGAGCAAAAATTTTTGTAGTAAAAATGGAATCCTTTTCTTTCACCAGACCATGGTGAAAAAACATGGAGCATACAAATCACTGCAAAGCCACATGTTCTGCTTTGGGAGATGAAGAGTAATACAGGTAAGGCAGTGATGGATTAATCAGCTGCAGAGTCTTCTTTCAAGTGATTTAGTTTGCTGAATCTTCATTGGATGCATGCATCAGGAGACCAAAAGGAGGTAAGTTCTCCTTGCTGACTCTAAATCTTTCATACAATGGCTTCATTTTGTCAGCTTTTTTTTCTTATGCACAGTACAAAAGCATTATCCAAATTAACTGGCTATCAACATATTATTTATGCATATTTATTTATTTCACCCTCCTGGCAAATCATAAGTGATAATGACACAGAAGTCTGTTTATTTGTATTGACAGAAGGACAGTTTTGCATAGGATCATAAGACTACGTTCTTTGTTAAATACAGAAAGTAGACTATCTTTTTTATATTGAGTATTCACCAATATTTAATTAATATAAATCCCTGAGGATACGAAATGCTAAAAAAAAAGTAAAGGGGGACTTTGGGATCTTTGCATTTACAAAAATTAGGATTATTCATATTACACTCGGGTGACATAAAAAATAATATCTGAAGGTAGCACTTTGTTTGAAATTATGTCCTTTCAGGAACATTGGCTTATTTGTAATTGGATTAAAATAGTGTTTGGGACTCCAATGCCTTTGTTCCTTGGGTGGGTAAGGTAAAATATTAGGGTAAAGGATGAATCAAGGAACAGAAGAATGTCAGAAAGAGGAATATAAAAATGACAGCAGCGATATCTTTGCAGTAAATATAAATACCATTGATTAAATAGTAATTACAACAAACACTGTTTTATTTTAATTACACCTAACAATCCTAAAGATATATGCTTACTAACATGAAAAAACCTGTTCATCTCCGTTCTCCCAAACTCAAATTATCCAACTTGTTAGCCCAGGCTTTTGGTCAGAGTCTAGAAACAGGCATATAGGAACTGTGGAAATGGCTGAACATGGAGATCCATACAGCATAAAAATTAAGTTCAGAAAGGAGGAAGTCTTTAAATTCTTTCTAATGGAGGAAAAACAAATTACCAGTAACACTGAGAGAAAAAAACCACACAGGCACCAATGCTTTTCTCCAGGTCCTCTGTGTCTTGCAAAATTTGCTTAACAGAGGTGGGCTAATGGATTCCCCCATTTTGAGTTAAGGAACAGTTATAGACTCTAGTTTGAAATACAGATTAAATGTACCATCTAGATGCACATTACTTTTAACAGAGAAAAACTTGATACATGTGATACCATTTTTTGCTGTTGTTAAGTGGAAATAATGAAGTATCAGACATCCCTCTTGCTCTTGCTTCAAATAAACCCATTGAAGGGTTATTAACTCTTTAAAATTATGTTTTTGTTATTATTGTTACTATTATTATTAAAAGTTTAATTATAAAAAAGGTATTATTAGAAGGTTTTTATTGTTATTATTATTATTATTAGTAGTAGTAGTAGTAGTAGTATTAACAATTTAAAAGAACATTAACCCTGTAATTGATTTACCCAATGAGGGTTTCCTCATCCCTCAAGATCCTCAGCTCATTTGGTTAAAGGAAAAAAAAAAATTCATTATTATTAAAGGAAAGGAAAAACAAGTGATTCATAAAACAATTGTTCTCCATCCATTGGCCAATGCCAGATCCTGTCTCCAAGTTCTAATCTCTTCAGGGTAACTCACAGAATTTATATATTGGGCATAGATATTTTTTCTACCTCCTCAGTGGCAGAGCATAAGACACAAAATAGCCCTTGGCTTAGGATAAACACAACTTAGCAACAGCCAAAACACCAGTGTGTTATGAACATTATTCTCACACTGAATCCAAAATGCAGGGCTGCCCCAGCTACTGAGAAGGAATTAACTCTACCTCAGATGAAACCAGGACTCTTGCCCAAATGGATAACCTTCTATGATGAAACAACCGTTTGATAGACGAAGAGAGAGCAGTGGATATTTCTCTACCTGGATTTTAGTCATGTTTTTGACACTGTTTCTAATGACATCCTTGCGGACAAACTCTGGATGAGTAGGCTAGATGAGCAGGCAGTGAATTGGATTGATAACCCTCTGAGTGGCTGGGCTCTGAGAGTGGTGGTCAGTGGGAACAAAGCTGGTAGCCAATAATAAGAAGTGAACCCCAAGAGTAAGTGAGGAATCTGATCCTGTTTAAGATCTTGATTAATGTTTTGGAAGATGTGAAAAAGTGTATCCTCAGCAAGTCTGTGGGTTATGCAAATCCAGGAGTGACTGATAGACTAGCAGCTCACCCTGTCTCCCTATTCATCACCAGAGGGATCTTGACAGGGTGGAGCAATGAACTAATAGATATTACATGAAGTTCAACAAGAAGACCAAAGTATTACACTGGGGAAAGAACAATCAAATACACCCATATATCCTAAGGGTCATGTAGGATAAAAATAATAGCTTGTCAGAAAATGACCTGCTACCATTCTAATCTGTCCAAGTTAAAAACTGGAGTTACCATTGTGTCTAAAACATCTTGCCTCTTCAATTTCAACAAGATTTTCAGAACTACCATAAAGGCAGAATTGTTGCTTTGAGACAATTTTCTCACAAGTCACATTCCTTCCACAAATGGAAAAATAGTTGCCTGTGATTCTCTGCAGTTCTCTTCACCTTCTAGGAATATAAGATACAGCCAGAAAGGGTGCTGCTAATCAGTTTACAAAAAGGGTTATGTAACATTTTTTCAAAGCACTCAGTTTACAAGAACGTTAGTTCCTAAAATACCCAAGGAATGTCATGTCCCATCTATTCTTCAGAAGGCAAAACCATACATACCTATGGATGCTTTTTTCTCATAGTGCAACTGATTCAAATACCAGTTTTCTGTTTCTGTACTAAATTGTCTAATTTGTAAATAAATCAATACAGTGAAAATCAATGTGCTCCTACAATTTTTACACATAATATTTGTTAAATATTTTCAAGATTTTATGAATCTCAGACTTATTCCTGGGTACCCAAAGATAGTCTGTACTTCCTTGAATATTACGTTTTAGTAAAATTAGATTTACACTGAACTCAAAACTTTTTACATGAACTCAAAACTTGTTCATGGACACAGTCTTCAGTCTGGTTTTGATTTTGGAGATCATTTGTTCATTACAAGTCTGCCACATCCATTCATCTGTGATCAAGACCTGTCTGGATGGAACAAGATTATGGTACATAAGAAGACCCATATGCATGAAGTATACCCAGGGGAGATTGTGGGCTACCTTACCCTTAATTCACAACGTACAACTGCTGAGCCCAAGCCCAGGCAGGTCAGAAAGTAAATAAGAATATGGGACTCCTATACCTTAGGTAACTCCTGTTTTCAGCCACCACATTTCATTTTCCCAATTAAAAGGGAATCACCACTCCAAAATAACTGAAAAGGATTTCCTTAGAAGAGATAGTGGAAAAATGCTCTGACAAACTTGTACTAGTTTGGAAATACATCAGGATTCTGTTTTAAAAAGAAGCCAAATTTGTGTTAAAGATGATGTTTGGAGGAGACTAGGTGGACTAAGTCAGCTGGCCTTTTACTATATGTAATAAAGATACTGGGAAGAGAGGGAAACAGGTGGGGTTGGAAATGCTAGAGATACCTGGCATTCTACTTAATGCAGAGGAGAAGTTTTGTTACGTATGTCAGCCAATGCCTTCTGAACTCAAAGCAAACTTGAGGCCTTGAGCACCTGTTATTGCTAAAGATCCACTGGCACCTTTTCCAGGAGCGGAAAATGTTAGCTCCAGTGTCTTGAGCAATTTTCAACAGTAATTATACTCTGCCAGCACAATTTCCCTTGTAACTGCAGTTGAAGCAGACATTTTTTACTTCCTCCTTCTACAAAGAGTGTTCTGCTTTTTGTGGAATGGAGGAGCTGCTGTGTTCCACCCCAGAGATGGTTACATTTCACTGGTGATCTTGAATTGATCTTTAAGTGTATAGGGCTGGCAACATACTTGGAGTCCTTTCTGGAACAGAAGGCATTTTGTAAGTATAGAGTAGTCTTAAGAAAGCAGCACAAGATGAGATGTTATATACCAAACCTCTGACTCATTTCTTGCTCCCTCAGTTTGAGTAGATCAGCCCTCAAATCAGATTAGTACAAAACCATATTTTGGCCCTGAACAGTTATCACAATGTGTACAAAAATTTACATGTATTGGCTTGTTTAGTCTTTTCCCTCTGTGATACAGGATGCTATGTATCACTTGGTAAAAAATATATTAATTCAATACACCTATCTGCCTTCCTTCTGCTTCTTATAAATACACACACTACATATTTAATCCAACTCCTTGATTTAAGAAAGAGCCTTGGTGGGTGGCAGTTTTTAAAGTATCTTAATACAAAACACACAACAGAACTACGAAAAATTCTCTGGTTACACTGTTTGGCACTTAATGATTTGGACCAGTGCCGAAGCCAAGCCACTAAAAACATCCTCCCACTCCAAGGGCTGTGCGAGGTGACAACGCCTCCTCTAAGAAACATAAACTTTACTCACATGATGCAGCTTGCCAATTGTTCTCATCTGGTAAGTTATATATTCTTCAAATGTTTTTTGGGACAAGTAGAGTGAGGAGGTGTGAGAAGTTAAACTATGCGGCTGATGAGGGAAGAACTGGCCCTTTGGACCAAGAGACTGAGCACGCAATTGAGTAAATACCCCTTCAGTATTTTGCTCATTTCAGCAATCAGCAACAGGACAAATAATTTTCCAATCCATCAGCACATTTCAGCATCGTTTGTTTCTATATCAGATTTTCTACCATTCAAAAATGCATCAGGAGACAAAGCAGGAAGAGTTAAATATCTTTATTGGAATCTGAGGTCTGTAAGGAGGTGAAATTAGATTAGATATGTGGAAATGGGGACAGTTTACATTACCAGAGGGGCCCTACCTGTCTCTTGGCTTGACAATGAACAATGCCTTCAGCATATGGCATTACAATGGATTAGTGATCAAGTGCAATTAATCCTAATATATCCTCTCTTGAACCTCAGTGGCTTGTTAGTTGGAGAAAAAAACCTGCCATCCCCAAAGTGTCAGGTGAAACTCTCATTTGAGGTAAGGCTACCATGTGAAGCTGTGCCTCCATCTGGTGACTCCCTTTTGTGATATTCAAACAGAAGGTGTTTTAATGAGGCTTTTATAGCAGGCGCCACCTGCTACTGATCTTCCTCTCTAAAAAGTTGTAATTGAGGGTTGGTTTTACAGTATGGCTTGAATCTTAACCCTGGGAATTCTTCATGAGATGCAAAGCTGGGAGTGATGTTGTAATTCTAAAATACTATTTTGGCTTTTAGTTTAGACTGAATTGGTTAGAGAAAATTGTGGTTTGGCTAATTTCAACCAGTTATATGGTGGCTTCTCCCTTTTCAGATGGATTAATAGAATGTCATCTCAAAATTAAATATCTAAGCTAATGGTGACCATATGTCTCCTCTCAAATCCTTGTGTATTAGTGATACAGCTGAACTACAGGCAGTTCCTAGGACAAAATGTTTTCAGCACTACTACTAATAGGGGTAGGGTGGGAGGCAAGAATGGAATTAGGAAAACTGCCACAACTAAGAGAATAATGATGTTTTAACCATGCACGAACTTCAGTGTATCTTAAAACAATCACTGTGACAGTATCAATAGGAAAGCAATGCTGTGATATTTGAACTTCAGTTTTAAGGTCAGTTTTAATTACAAAGTTAAAAAAATGAGGAACTTTTACTCCAAAATAAATTAAAAAATAGCTTTTTCCTGCCTCATGGTGTCTTCAAGTGATAGCCTGGGTATAACAGCCTGAAGGTTGCTGCCGTCTTTCCTACCATGCCCTCAGGAAAGAAGATGATGATGGTCCTGGCCTGACAGAACTCCTTCACACTTTCACTACCCAACTAAATTGGCTTCGCATGTTGGCATAGCTCACCACTCCTCAGATTCACACAGTGTGAGCTGACTGGGAACCATACACACAACCAGAAGTTCTTTTCAGAACTTCAAAGTTCACTAAAACCAAAGCCAATTTTTTCTTCAAGCCCCGATTGGGCCTTCCACAGAGACTGTTTCCAGGCCTAATGTTCATGAAAAAAAAAGTAGTTTCTTCTATATACATAAATCTTTCCCCTCTGATGCATGTGCTTTTTGGAAGGATCGGGGGTCAGTAAACAAAGACAGCAGACAGACTTTTCAAGGAAAAATGAATGTTTCACCAGAGTAGTAAGTGAAACAGGAATTAGAAGCAGAAAATACTGCAAAATCTTAGCTGTGGGAGTAATGAGTGTCTACATATTTGCATATCTCACAAAATTGCTGTATTTGGATGATGCTCTGTAAAAACACAGTAGGAAATAAAATAAGACTGAGGGAAGAATGAGCTGCCTGTCCTGTGCGCTCAGCTCTTTAACAGTCACTGTCCAACAGCTAATACCAATTGTCATCAAATCACAGGTCAGAAAATAAGATTTAGCAGAATCTTTGTTCTACATTTCATAAAAAACATACCTTGCTATAAAAATGACAAGTCTTCAGATGTGAATTTATTACCCCTAACATGGGATAATAGATAACTTCCAAGCTGGTGTAACATTTAAGTTTTGTGCTAGAAAACAAAGGCAAAAATTAGTTTTAATGAGCCTTGCTTCTGTATTATGTTGCCCAAAAGGCAAGAATTTGCATAGCTTTAGTATAGCTGCATTTAGCCCTCAACCTTCAGCAATAGGAAGTTAGCCAACTACACCATGGAGCAAAGCAAATTACTTCACAAGGCTTGTAATATGTCATTCATTAAGATGACTCTCTTGGCGTCCAGTGTGGGTGTCCGCTTACTCTACTGTAGAGCCTGAGGGACTACGAAAGATGCCAAACCACTAAAAGAGCCGAGCATTAGAAGCCACTGTGGTCACAGGGCTAATGCCAGCACCAGAGGCATGTACCAGCCAAACTGCAGATGTGAACTCTGGCTATGTAACTCAGCATGTGGGCCTTTCAGATTAAATGAGCTGAAAAATTACAAAAGTTTCATCCTCTAGCTTGTGTGCATATGCCTAAGTAGGCCTATAACTCACTGTTGTTCAATATAGTCTTTTAATTTTCTTTCTTATTCACTTCTTCTCTCAAACTTCCTTTAAGAGGCTGATTTTTTTAATGGTTAAAGTGAATTCCAGAAATGTTTTATTAGAAATAATCTCGCATTTTCATGAGAGAATATTCATACACACTGAAAGATGAAAATATATAGATATAGCCAGCAATGCTTTCACTTTGTTAATATTGTTTAACTCCTGACGACAATTAAATACCATACAAGTCCTTTCTCACTCCCCCCTCACCCCCTGCCTGGTGGGGAGGAGAATGGCAAAGTAAAAGTAAACCTTGTGGGTTGAGATAAGAATAATTTAATAACTGGGAAAAAAAATACAACAATAATAATAATGGTTGTAATTATATGGAGAGGGAAAGAGTAATTCAACCCGAGAGGAACAAGTGACGTGCAATAAAATTGCTCCTCACCTGCTGGTTGCTGCCCAGCCCATGCCTCAAAAGTAGTCAGCCTCTTTCTGTGTAACTCCCCTTAGTTTACAGCAGGCACATAACTTCCACATAACTCCCCCAGTTTATATACAGAGCAGGACGTGCTATTGTATGGAAGATTCCAACTCACCTGACCTTTCTCCCTTACAGCTTTTTATGCAGCTCCTCACCAGCAGCTCATGAGACACTGAAAAGTCCTTGACTTCAGGTAAACACTACTTAGCAACAGTCAAAACATCAGTGTGTTATCAACGTTATTGTCATCCAAATCCAAAGCAACGTACCAGCTGTTAGGAGAATGAACTCTATCCCACCTGAAACCAGGACAAATGCAAATGCACAAAATTATTTTCTGTGGTTTATGTGTGTAACACTTCAGACCTGCTGAAAATAATCTCCTGCATTGAGTCTAAAGAAACTATAAAATATGAATGCTATAGAAATTGGCATTCAGGTGCCAGAATTGCTTTCCAGAAAGTAGCTAACCTAAAGTTTTCACTTTCATGCTGTTACTTGCCAATCCAAAACAGGGGTTATTTCTCATAAATGCAATGGATAACATCAAAATAAAGGCTGAATTAGAAAAATCAACTCCATCTCTAGAGTCTGACTAAGCAGTTTTTTAAAATCCTGGGTTGAACAGTGAAAAATAGATAGTTAGACTTCTTTAGGATGGATGAGGAGATGGGAGAGAAGGATTTTAATTATGCAGTGCTCAAGCTCATCAGCTGTATTTCTTAGGATGCACCACAAAGTGCTGATCCTGTTCTTTGACTGAATTAAGGCACCTACACGTCACTCATCACTTATCTCTTATGTGAATTCAGAATCTGATTTCTGTAAATGTCTCTGTTATATATTGTACATATAACCTGAAACACAGTTGTATAAAAGTGAACACAGATATTTTGTCGACTTTACATTAAAAAGCTTACTTTTCATTCTTGGACAGTTTAGAAAGAAACTATTCCATAGTATGGCATTTGATGATATATATCAGAGCAAAAGTAGAGGTACGTTTTCAAGTGATGAAAAGATTACACCAAGTGCACTACCTGATAGGTTATATTTGCTAAATAACCTCATGGCATCCCGTGTTTACAACCTAATGGTTGTAAGCTGGGGAAACAGGTTTCAAGACTGAAGACTGAGATGGTTTTGCAGCCTAACTAGAGTTATTTTCATGTAACACCTATGATGAGCAGATAAACTCTTGGTCTCAGAATATGTTTCCTCTTCTTCCACGTGTCTACATGCAAGCTTTCAGTCCTGACCCTTTAATTACAAATTGGTACCCAAAGCCACAGGCTGAAGTTCCTGAGTTTTGCATTTTGGGAGCCTGTGTGCCCTGCTGTGTGATTCTTCTCTGTTTGATGCCAGCTATTTCACTGTGAGGGATATAAGCTGCTATAAGCATAAATGCTACCAGTCTTACCAACTCCCATGGTTTTATTACAAATATTGCAATAAGTGTTTTTAATTAAAATTTCATATGATACTTTAATTCCTAACTTTCAATGTCCTGATTTTCCTTTATTTAAAATGTCATTCACTGTTTCTTTCTGTTAATCCAGCCAAATTTAAGGTGTTTTCCTTCATTGCATCTTCATAAGTGACAATAGGGCTACACTTCAAAGAGAGGGTGCCCATCTCCCTCTATTTTCAGATTCCGCTTGACCAGGATTAACTGAGGATACCCACAGAAAAGCAACCATCCCCTTCCTCACATGAAGCCTGATAAGAGGCAGATGATGCAGACAGCTGGCAAGAGTCTTGAAGCAGAGGACAAAATCTTTGAAGGTGGCTTAAATTATGGGATGGAGAGAAGGACATCAAAAAGAGCAGCACGAGTTCAGTCTGTATATGATCATTTTACAGAAATCAGGTATTGAAAAAAGACTAAACTCTATTGTACTCCAGAGCTCCTATATTTTCCTGCATCTTGATTTTTGTACAAATTTGTTTAAGCTTGGTAGTGCTGTTCCTCTGCTTTTGCCAGGAACAGAGGTCCAAAAAAAGTTATCTGTGAACATATCCCAGGACCCACAGATGGATCTGGCAAGTAGTCACATGAGCTAGTCACATCTACTCTTGCTCCTGCAGACTTATATTCAGGTGACATACTCAGAGGTAGCAAAGTCTTCTCCCATCACCTTTTTTCTGCTTTCAGAAAGGACAAGGGAAATCAGCTTAGTGAATCAAATTCATAATTCACCTTAATTTCTGTTTGAAATAAAAAGAACATTTGAAAAAAACCAGCCCCCTCTGTCCAGGAATATATTCTAGGTGAGCTCCAGAGCATCTGCCAATTCTGGTAAAATTCTTTTCTATATCTGGAACTGAAATTTTTGTGCCAAGCGGTGTCAAATGTTTTATATCTGGCCCTTTCAGAAAGACCATTGATTTGTTTTCTTTTGAATCCTGCCCCCTTCATTGCATTCAGAAATAAATCTGTTACCTGTTCCTTCCAGGCTCTTTTTCTCACAGCTTCTGTTCCCCTACTGTCTTGTGCTATATCAAGGCATTCTTTTGCTTTAGAACAGGGGCTTCTCCAGTTGGTTCTGTATATTTTCCCCATATGGCTCAGGGGAGAATTTTCTTGGTGTCAAGGGAAAAAGTTGCATTTCTAATTCCAGTGGCAAGTGTCCAGTGCCAACATGAGATTGAGAATGTAATTTCCAGGACTGCCACAGAACTGTTTGGTTACTGCATATAGTGCAACTGGAAATATTTCACCCACAGTTGTGTCCTGGGATTGTGGTTGGATTCAAATTCCTCAAAATGTAACTAAAAATATTTACATTAGCCCCACCATATCCAACACATGTTATACTTTACTATTTACCTCCGACAATGAAAACCTCCAGACCGCAATGGGAGACACTAGACTCAGATGGGCACCAGGGTTCCTTCCTAACAAGCAGCACTCAGACACTGCAAACAAGTGTGTCCTCAAATCTGTCATATAACATTTTTGGTATCTGAGGGTAGGAGAGAAGAAAAGGCCAGGGGACCCTTTGTTTGCTTGGGGGAATTTTTTGAAATGGGAGAGGAAGGGAAGGGTTCTCATCCTTTGAAGGGTGTTTGATGATTCAGTTTGAAAGAGGAAAGAGGAATCCCCCCAAAAAGTCTCTGAAACTGTCTACACAGTAATAATAACCCAAATGCAGAGGGGAAGCACTATATGTGCAAGCTCATTTAGTTCCAGTTAAGATCTTGAAATAATGTTTGTGTTGTACTTGAGTGCAGCACAAATTCTCTGGCCTTCATCCTTTTTTTGAGTGCTGATACATAAGTAAGAAATGTCAGGTGTGACTAACCATAAGAAATCAGCTGTTGGGCAAGGCTACTTGGTAAGCACAGTGTGTGTTAAAAGGGAAAAAATTTCATGTCCAGCTTTGCAATTCCTACTTGTTTTTTTTAATAAAAGTTTCATCCATTCTTGCGTCACCTTGAAGAAATACTTCGATACAGGAAGAAATCCTTACTGAAAACCATATATAAAATCTGTTTTAATAGGTTTTAGGAGAAACCTATCCTCTTTTTTCTTTTACCTAATAGTAAAATTAAACAACCTGATGGTATTCAGGTCACTTTTGTGGAGCATAACATAATGGCTGTGATAAGTGTGTCATTATTGCTACTTTAATGCATGGAAAATTCTCCCAACCGTAGCCATCATATGTCTCTTATCACTGTCATATCTAACGAGCCCCTGCTTTCATTACAACTGCCATGCTACGTTCTCAATGTAGGCAGAACAGATGGGAGGTGAGGGTGTGCCACTAAGCTGGTACAAGAGGAATCCTTGCTCTGCAAGTAGAATCTGTAGAACCAGGGCTGGTTCAGCTGGGAGAAGGGACAGCTTCAGGGATACCCAGCATTCCTGGCATTGGCAGGAGCAGATGGAGAAGACGCAGCCATGCTCCAGTCTTGCTTGGCAGGAGGATGAAAGGCAACAGCACAAGGTGAAACATGCAGAGGTCAGGCCGGAGATAAAAGAAACCCTTTCCTGCTGAGTACAGCCCAGAGGTGGGACAGATGCCCAGGGTGGTTGAACGGTCTCCATCACAGGGAACATTTCACACCTTGGCTGGGAGAACCCCTGAGCAGCCCAGTTTGAGCCCACAGCTGAGCCTGCTCTGAGCAGGGCTTGGTTTTGGAGACCTCCCCTCCTCCCAGAATCTGTTGTCCTGTGATTTCTGTGCATATTTCAAGGAATCCAAGCACAGGAGAACAGAATGATTCATCCTATGATCCACGTTTACACAGAAGAATGCCAAATGCTAATCAAGGAATTTAGTTCCAGTCTTCTGCTAACCATTAAAATTTGGATTCCACTGAACCCAGGTTTCAAGAGTCTGGAACATAAATGTAGATGAATTTGTATTGAATGTGGTGATGTCTAAGGTCCTAAAAAAAGAAGAACTCACTTCTGCTCTTAGTCCTCAACCATTTGTGTTGTTCTTGAATTTGAATCTTCTGGGAAAGAATAAGCGAAGGTAGTAAATGATTACTCAAGAGATCACAGAAATTGATGCGAGGAACACTCCAGGCAGGCTTCATTTGCATCTACAGCACATCTGACTAGAGCTGTTTGGAGGAGGAAGGCCTGCTGCATGTAGAATTTAACTATTGGGTGTGGTTAGCACTGTCTCCCGTAAGAAACAAAGGCCAGAGCCTGTACTCCTGCAGTATGGATGTACTACCTTGGCTATGTAAGTTGAACTGAAGAGCACCAGATTGAAAAGCTAAAGCATTTAGCTTTTACATGTCACATACCAACTGGATTCAATTTGATCATAAACAGAGGACAGAGTTTAAATATTCACAGCATAAGACTCCCAAAACTTTTGATACTTAAAGTGTAAGGATTAAAAATTACAGGAGAAGACAGGAATGAGGGAAAGACACCGTAAGAGGAGACTGGAGCTGTGACAGACGTGCTAACATAAATGGAGAAGATATACAGCAGAGGATCTGATCCAAGGATGATGCCCAGAGTGAGCAGCGTCTTCGCAAGAAATCTTCTACCCCCTTCTCATGATTCTGGGACAAGGAAATACTAAAGAATGACTAGGCAAAAATAGAATAAGAAAATAGCTTATGGCTTGACTGAGGTTACTATGAACTGAAAGGCTGAAGAACTACCACTTACTCAATGCCAATTTGAAAACAGGATAAAAAATTAGTATGTCAATTTGTTTCACACAGGCACCTTCCTCTAATACAGAATCATAGGCTTCCAAAAATTTGTCTTAACATCTGGGACACATATGCAGAATTCAGAAAAATAATGCCTGTACTTCTGGTGGGTTAGGAGCTCAAATGATACAGGTTACTTTTTTTAGGAATCTTGTAAATAGTGGCTGCTATAACAGCTGATTCCATTTTTTGTTGACACTTTCATTTTTTTCAAATGATGTTATTTTGTTCCAGCTAGTTATTAGACTTATTGAAAAGATGTTGGCATATTCAAGCAGTTTGACCAACACTCCCAAAAGCATTTTTTGTTGTTCAGATTTGTTCCAGAGTTATATTTAAGTAATTGCTGACTTATTCCCTAGTCCTGTGGCTTTCTTTGACAGGTGAATAAAATGTTTCACAAGTCCTTCATTTCTGATACACCAACTAGCATCATGTGATTATATACCCAGTTGATTATGGATCTGTGACTTGCATAATTGTTAGAATTTTGTGGTTTTTAGTAATGAATTGTCCTACATGGCACCAGGTCTGCCATCACCCAACAGGATTTATCCTTCTCAAAGGGGTAAAAGGACTTTACCCCCAACCTTTCTGACAGAACTTTAACCAAGAATTGAAGAGGGAAGGGTATAACATCAAGCTTGGCCATGACAAAGGTTACCATATCATGGTTACCCTTGATATACATCAAGGTTAGGGGGAAGGATACTAGTGAGGGGCCTCAGCCTGTTTCTGAGGAAACTAGGAAACTCCAGGGAAATAGCTCAAAGAAATTAAGGGATGCTCATCTAAGAAGGCAACACAACCAAGGGCTCATCTCAAGTGCCTCTATACCAATGTATGTGGCATGGGCAGCAACCAGGAGGAGCTGAAAGCCATGTTTTCACTTCTAGAAGGCTGTGAAATAGTTGGCATTACTGAAACCTGGTGGGGTGAATCCCATGACTGGAGTGAAGATATTAATGGCTACAGACCATTCAGAAGTTACAGGAAAAGAAGGAGAGAGGGACCGATTGCCTTCTACATCAAGAAGTGGATTGAGTGTGAAGAGTTTTCTCTGAAGAACATTCATGAGTAGGTTGAAAAGTTTATGGGTAAGAAATCAAGACTGAGGCAACGAAGAGATCCTTGTGGGCCGTGTCTACTACAGGTCCCTCCTGAAGGGGAGCCTATTGGTGAAGCCTTCTTGTTCCAGCTACAAGACGGATCATGCTTGCAGGCTCTTGTCCTGGGGACTTCAGCCACCCCAACACATGCTGGAAAGTAGCACAGTGAACTGTAGGCAATACAGGAGACAGCTGGAATACATGAGGGATAACATCATAAGCCAGGCAGTAGACAGCCCTACCAGAAGGAATGCCACACAGGACCTGACGGATACACCATCAGATACCTCAAATATTGGAGGCAGCTTGTGCTGCAGTGATCACACACTGGTGGAGTTCACCGTCCTAAGAGATATGGGTCAGGTGAAGAGTAAAATCAGGACCCTGAACTTCAGGAGAGAAAACTTTCACCTCTTTAAGGAGTTAATTGGCAGAACCCTCTGGGAATTGCCCTCAGGGACAGAGTAGCAGAACTGATCTGGTATATTGTTTAGGATGTTTTCCAAAGAGCGTAAGAGCTCTCGATCACCAGGTATAACAAGAAAACAAGGAGAGAATTTTTAACAGGACTTGTTGAGACAGAAAAAGCAGTAATGCTTTTAAATCATAAGAGGGTAGATACAGACTAGATAGAAGAAAAAAATTTTTTATGACAAAGAGAGTAAAACACTGGAACATGTTGTTCAGGTGAGCTGATAGATGCCCCATCATTTGACATATTCAAGACTAGGGTGGATGTGGCTCCAAGCAATCTCACTGGTGGATAGTATTCCCACAGATTGGAGGAGGGATGGAACTAGGTAATATTTAAAGGATCCTTCCAACATAAAAAAGTTTATGATTCTATGAAAATAATTAGGATATAAATGAATTTTCACATCAAAACATATCATAATACTGTTTTACCAAGGAATGTATAGCTGTGTTCGTTTTTAACTAAAACATAGCTGTGGCAACTGGATGACTTAATTCTGATGTGCTGCCTTCAAACTCTGCACTCCATCTGAGGGCATAATTAGTCTTTATCCAGTGGTAAAGTAAATGGCAATCTTTTCAACTGCCTTTGAGTTATGTCCCCCTGAACAGAAGCAGAGCATTAAGGTTGCTAGGAGAACATGAGTGGCCATCTCTGCTGTGAGGTCTTTCCCTATACACCCCACCTTACCCAAAATGTCAGTGCACTGTTAATGTCAGATCCAGCAACTCCTTGGAAGACAAGATTCCAACTGAGATGGTGGCATTTTTTGAGCTTCCAACCTCCATTTGGCTGCAATCCACTGGCCTTAGGAAAGAAGATAAGATTTTACATTTCTTTTCAGCCACTAGTCTTATCAGACTCTGGCTTTTTAAACCAGAGTCTGTCTGATAGCATTTAATGAACAAAAGTGCTTCTATAAACTACTGGTATGTATAGTCAGATGTAACTCTGTTTATACAAGACAGTGTAAGAGAATAGATCGCAATGTATTTAACAACTTAATCCAGCAATTGTATAACAACATTTCTGACTCATTTTCCACGAGCAACTCTAAACAGAAGTGGATTAGCCACAGTATAGTCAATATTTTGGTATTGTGCAGAGTTCAGTTTTAAATAGAGTTGTAGTGATTCAGGGGAAGTTGATAGGGAATTTTATAACTGGAAAATATTTTTAAAGACATATAAAGCCAATAATGCATTGTACCTTTGTGTCACATAAAGAAAATTTTACTTCCAATAATTACTAGAAAGGTGTTTGGGAAACTGGAAATCTACCAGTAAAGTGTGCATGCGAAAGTATCTCCTTTTGTAGAAATAATAATTGCTAGCGTTTTACTAGTAGTTCAGAAGGAACCAAATCCTTAAAACAGTCACTGCCACACTTTGAGCCAAAGGAATAACTGAAAGACTATCAAAAATATTTTCTGAAGCTCATCTCTTTATATAGGATTACTGAAGTTTGCTAAGAACATATGTTAGCCATATTGAAGGAGGAATGGATAAACTTTATTTCGAGGTTTGATGTCTCTCAGATTTGCTGAATTACTTACGTGCTTTTAGATTGAGTGCAGGTTAAAAAAAGAGTAAAAAATCAATAGCAGAAGTAAAAGTTCTCCCCCACAAGCTCACTATCAGATTCCATTATAAATCCTGTTGATAACTGGTTTATTACAGTGACTAAAAAAGTTGGCTTGATAAAGAAGTTACCAGGTATAATCTGAAAGACAAGCATAATTTTTCTGCAAAGTTTAAAAAATTCTGACCAAACTTTTCAATGTGCAAGCAATTATTCTCTACAGGTTTAACTAGTCTCTTACTTCTTTGTACATCCCTAGTAACATATTACTATGAAACTATACATCCAGATGTTATTTATTCTTAAAATGTCTTTCAAATATATTAGTAAATCTAATTTTAAAAAGAAGGTGCAGTTAGTAAGTTACTGAACTGTTTAAATCAAAGTAGTCAGAAGTTAGCTCAGAAATTCTTTTTCTTATCGAAGAGTATGAGTTGATTTAACTGGTGAGGTTCATTTTCTTTCCTGGAACCCTAGAAATCCAAGAATAAAATAAAGTTAGTACTTTGAACAAATAAACATGCTCCATATTTTCAGCCTCTTGCTATAGAAGCAAGCACCCAAAATGCTTTTCAGTGAAGTGGGCTTCTGATCTTGACTCCCAGCTTTCATTAAACTGAATAAACGTGAATTATATGAATAAATTTAAAAATTTTAAAAACCTGCACTATATATTGCTGATGATCAGATTTTATTATGAGATGCTTTTCATAACAAAATGATGCCTATTATATTTAAAACATTTCATGTGCACTCTGTATACACTCCAGTAGCGAAATGGTTAGAGGATAGAATTATTGTCCAGTGAATTTGTGAACAGATACTATGATCATGTATGGTTTGAGCTCGATGTTGAGGAAAATGGCAGGAATTATTTCTTCATAATTTGTGTTCTGTGGCAGAATTAACTTGCAGATTGTGATAATACTTTTTTTATTAGTAGATATTACCTCCGTAGCATAAAATGAATCATGGTCATTCCTACTGCAGGCAGAGTAAGATGGTTAAATAATGTCATTTATTTATCACAGTTTCCTAGGGGAAAGAAATAAAAATAGATTTGTATAACTTGGCTGCACTAGTGATGCAGCAACTCAAATTTTCAGAATTTAATTTTCAAGTACTTGAGTAAATCTCAGAACTTTATCATTGCTGTAATGAGTGTTTCCCATTCTCAACTACTTGTTCTTGGTCAGATTAACTGTCTGAGATTTTTTCAAAGACAGAAAGTAAATCCAGAGATAGTAATTTTGCAGTTTAGAGAAGTATTCATATCTTCACATTCACTTCAGATTTATTTCTTCTCTTTGTTTTCATGATTAAGCTGTTTTTCTTTACATGAAAAATTCACCTCTCTATCCATTTTATATAAAAAACATCCTTGAGAAAATCTATCCATCTTTGAATTAAGTAAAGCCAAAGCGAGAGCCCATCATGTTTTCTTTATTAGTAAATTACAGGAATTTTTTAACCAATTTATTGTTCCTAATATACATACAGAGCATCTCTACTCAAATAAATTCTGACATGACATAATTTCAGAGGTATTTCTCCTCTCTTGGGCTTAATGAAGATACCTTCATGATGAAGATGGCAAAGAATGGGAGAATTTTTCAGGAAAATATTTTCCTTTTGTAGGTTCCTATCTTACAGCTTCTAGTATTCAAGGATGTGCAGCAAGTATAGCAATTGTACAGTGCAAGTGGTAGGTGCCATCCCACTGGGCAATATGCAGTATGGGAGACATTAACAAAAATTCCTTTGCGTGTTGCCTGAACAGCTCTGTGAAATACTCAGCTTGTGACATCCTAAAACCACTTCCTGCTGTCAAGACACACCTCATTGATAGCAGCTACATCTGGCCCTCAAAATCCTGGCTACCTTATTGTAGCCATGGCTACAGTTTAGCCAAAGGTTTTTAACTGAAAGAATGACTTTCTGTTCGGGACTGTTTACTTAGAAGACTCATTTAAGTCAGATGAAAGCAGAAAAATTATTTGGGTTCAAAAATGCATCAGACACTTATATGCCCTTGAATATGGATAGAGGGTAAGAGAAGCTGTTTAGCAGCATTTAATTTTATACAAGGTATTGTGAAGGATATATTTTTTAATTTCACTCCTGATACTGTCCCGCTTTTGGAAATAAGGCACTACTGACATCACAATCCAGATATAATGAGGGTATGTTAGGCACACAGACAAAAACACATACACAGGTGTAGTATCTACAGTGCAGAGTCGTGCAAGCACATTATACAGATACATGTAGGAACAGACCTGAAACTCCTTAAGAACCAATAAAATGCAAAAGACTACTGGATATATTTTTGTCTTGTCAGAAGTCAAAGAAAATCTTTCTAAAATCAGAAAGAAAATAAAAGAGTAGCCATTATGCCTTCTCCTTCACATGCTCAAGTTTGAACACGTCTTCTACTTTTCTTCAAAGATCTGTTTCAAGTACTGCAGGTGTGACTCACAGAGCATAGACATCTGTGACTCATAGCACAAAACAGAGGGGAAATCTATGAAGAGCTGGCAGATTATATCAGCTGCTGGCAAGCAACAACCATTGCACCTCTATGTAAATCTTCACAAACTAAAAATATGCAGCTCAGTAAATTTTTCCAGCTGCACATTCTTACCGTCTGCAATCTACAGCAAACATAGTGAGCACAGGCTAACTGCACACAGAGTTCTCCTATGAAGACTTACATGCAATCTTCAGTATGGTCTTCATTTTCTGTTCAATGCTTTCTCTGTGATAATAGATTCTCTTTGGCATGTAACCAAAAGAATGCCAATATTTAATGTTATCATAGAAAATTTAAAAAATATTAAGCACAGACCCAGTATTATCTTGTCTAAAAGTTATACAACATCATAGCAAAAGAACCAAATCATGCTTCTACACCCAGAAATATTTTCATATATACATAAAAGCAAATTAACTTCCAATTCACTTAAGTATCATACAGACTTCAAATGGGCACATTCTGAAATCCTCACCTTAACAAAGCTAATTTCACTGAGAGTTCTTCTGGAAGAGCTACAAACCACCCTTGCCTATGAAGATATTTCAAGACATTCCTGGTTGTGGACATTAATATTAGCTGCAGTCTTCCAAAAGCATTCCATCAACCTTCTTGTATAAATCTCATCAAAAATTTTGTGCTCTTCAGGCACTAAATTGTTCTCACTAAATGCATAGCTGTTGCTACATATGGTTGAAGTCTTTGCCTTCAACTATTGCCTTGTTTCCAAGCTATTAACTTTTTCTCTGAGATGCCTTCATTATCTTTGCTTATAAACATAATCTCTCACTTATTGCTGAGATAAAACTATCTGACAATTCCTGAAAAATAAGAATTGAGCTTTTTATTAAACCAAAAAATAGTGAATATCCAACTTTTTTAGAGAACTAGCAGTAAAATGCTAATGTATGCTAATGGATATTAATAGTATTGAATACAACAGATTTTAACAATATTGAAGACTGAAACATTTTTATCTTCCTAGAAAGACAACACAAAAAACACTGGAAAGGTGATAAAGCTATATTTATCAGGGTGTTAACAGCTGCTGTACTGTATAGGAAATAATGTCAATTTTAGAAAAGATAATGAAATTCCTTATATATTGAAATACTAATCATTTGAATCACTGGAGTTCATTGAACTCCTTAAAGTCAAGTAAAACTGCCCTTAATGACCCTCCATAACTTTTTATAATATTTTTACACTTAGTTCAGCATTCACAGGATTAAAGAATAAAAATCTTACTCTGATGATTATAGACAAAGTGACAAAGGAGTCACATTGTGGTAGAAACAGCTAGGAAAAAACAAACACATAGCTTGTTTGCATGTGTTTGTACAAGTTTCACTAATCCTGTCCTACTTTAGTGTAGAAATCTGTGGCAGTATGTCTAACAGATCCCAGGGAAGAAAAACCAGACACCCCCATCAGAAAGGAAAAGGTCACAATGTTCTTGTGTTTTTGTTGTGTCTGGCTAAAATACAAGAAGGCACAGCAAGCTTTCCTATCACTTTAGAACTTACAGTCCACATACCTCTGCTCTTTGTAAATTGCTCCCATATCGGTATGCTAAAGCATCCACAGAGTCATTTATATTTTTCTGCATCAAAGTGCAGAGTTCAACAAGAAGCAACTGACTGTACTAGTGGTAAAGTACTGGTCTGCACTAAAACAGATTGCCAGTTGGATGGATGCTTATCTGCAGCAACATCCAGGGTCACTTTTTCTCTGTTCCAGTTCTTATTTCTTCAGACTCTCCTCTGTTACAAAGTTTGCAGATGATCTGCAAGCAATTCCTTTAAATAGGATGTAAATTGAAACAATAGTGGTTTGGAACTATTTTCAAAGTTAAGCAGGTGCTTAGGAACTTTTCCTGGGCCAAGTCCTGTGTGGTTAGCAACTTTTCAAGTTCACTAGTTCACTGGAGAACAATTAATTTTTCATGGCAGTAGATCCATTAAGAAAGTAAAAGCACAAAGGACATTTTTTGGACATTTGCTGTGGATCACACTATCCTATCAGCTTTGCTACCCAAAGAAAGTCACTTATGACAGCCATTATACATCTCATTTAGACTGGTTTTTAATATGTGAAACCAATCTGAATATTATTTAGGAGGTAACGTTCCCCAGACTGTGCTGGTGTTCCTGGGGCACTTATGAGGCAGCATTTATTCAAAACTGCATCCAGCTTAGGCTCTCAGAGGTTTCTAAGGCCAAAAAAGTCTCCATTCCTGGTATTCCACAGACAAGAGCAGTCATACTGGGCATTGGGAGGGGAGTTTGAATAGGCTTTGAAATCCGTTTTTATTTCTCAGATTCTATCTTTTATAATTTTACCAGCAGACACACATTACAAGAAATCCTGTTACCAAATGATAAGGCTGTCACTGTTTTAAACAGCCTGGCTCTTTTAATGTTTGTGAGAGGTGTATGTGGGAGGAGTATATTTTAGCTAAGAAAAACTGATAAAATGTTCAGACTTTAGCTCCAGCTGAAGGCTGCTTAGTATCTGGGCTATAGAACTACACTAGAAAAAATGAAGGCTGGCTTTTAGGGGACTGGCTGACTTTCCAGAGCATGAATTTTGGAAAATTCAGGATTTAGTATTTCTGTAATTTCATGCCTTTTTTTTTTTTTTTTCTTTTTTTTTTTTAATTGGTAAATTTAATCTGAGACTTGCTGGAAAATTTTCTTTCAATAGAAATTTGTACAGTATATAGTGCTTATATACGAATAGGATATATCTATTTTCAGCATTCCTGATATTTTGTCTTCCAGCTGGAGATACTGAACATAGCATGCAAGTCTCAGCAAGTCAGAACTGGTAAAGGGTAGGCACTTGCTCTTCAGTCACATTTGGTGAAAATCTGAGATGTCTCGGATAAAACCTTCAGATGTGTTGTAAATTACTAAAATAGTTAACCATCCTTGTAATTCTTGACCCTATACATATTTCTGCTTCCTAGTATGTAAAATATATCATAAAACTTTTGCTTATGAATAAGAAAGCTGCATATAAAAGGCAACCTTTATCTTCATCCCACGTCAGAAATGTAGGGACTTTAAAACTTTAAGTAAGAGAGCAAATGCTGCAAGAAGAAGGAAAAACTCCAGAAGAATAACCAGCTTTGGGTGCAACAACTTTATATACTGATTTTGTGAATGGAGTTAGGTGGATTTTTATAAAACATCTATAAAATGCCACTTTAAATGATAAAAGTGTGCACTCTTACTAACCAGAACTTATATAGGCTGTGATTTTAATTCTAATAGCAAGCTGTGTTTCATCTTTAAAGGACAAAATCACCTTTAGATATACCAAAAATATAAAATTGCCATGTAGAAAAAAGAGGCAGGCATTTAGTGTGTGGTGGCATTGACTTTATTATGATGAGTGAGAACTTTCCTGATGGTTGACCCGACGTTGAAGTGCCACAGTAATGTTTAAACCTAGCAGCAGCTAGAGCCAAGTGAATTTTGAAGACTTTTCTCTGTCAGCATTGGTCCACATGACCCAGTGAAACATCTTCTGTTTAGGATATGGCCTGTTTTTCACTGTTTCCCAAGAAAATGAGAAAGACTGGGTTTTACCAAGAATATGGGACACAAAATGTGACAACTATGGGTACATCTCACAATAAAAAAGTTTTAATTTGACACATAAATAACCATATATATGCATGCTCATAGAACCATAGAATCATACAACCATAAAATAGTTTGGGCTGGAAGGGACCAGCCATCAATATCACACAGTCCCCACGCCCTTTCATGGACTGGGACACCTTCCTCATGTGCCCTTCCAAATAAAAAGCAAGCCAAAGATAGGACTAATTGAAAGTTTTCACTGCGAAATAGCTTTTGTATCAGCAAGGCCATGAGACTTGAAAGTTGTCACCTATACGCAGAAAGAATTTTCTCTTTTCATAGCTTGAACAACACAACACCTTTCTTAACGACAGAATGAGTCCAGAAAGTCTGCAAAATTATTTTGTCCTTTAATTAATTTCTTTCCTCTTTCTTTGCCATTAAAGAAACAGTATTTGCACTATGTGTTTTCAGAAAACATTTACTTTTGCCATATTTAATATTTTTATTCTATCTGCCAGTGACAGGGTAAAAAGTTCAACACAGATATGCAATTCAGTAGCACATTAAATAGCATTTGATGAAATAATAATACAAAAGTTATGGATTAAGGTGGATATTTTCTCGATATCTTTCCAAGACATATAAAAGACTTAAAGAGAAGTCTTCTGGGGATTCTCAGTCTGGAATAAAGTTTTGGTGCATGTGACTTTCTTTATTTTGAGTCCTTGAACAAAAGATTGTTTATGAAGGCTTCATGGTGCATTCAAAGCTTTAAGGACTTTTCATCTTAAATTGTATCTGTTTCATCAGAGTGACATTCTTTTTGCACTGTTTATTTTACTTCTGTAATGCCAGTGGATGCATACACATAGCATACATGGAGTCAAATGTCTCCCCACTTTGACATTACATTGTTAAGAATGTTGCCTCTGAGCTTTTGGTTAGATTTGAGTCTCAATTATCCCCTAATATTAAGGCAGGGGAAAAAAAATGTGTAAAAATTCATCCCAGAAAATAAAATTCTTCAGAGTATTTTGTGGGTTCTTCAACTAAAAAAATTATTTCTAGTGCTTTTACAGGTTTTGTCTAACGTAGCAGTCATAACAGTCATATATTTTTCCCTTCTTTAATTTTTAAAATAGCTTTTACCTACAAAAAGGGTAGGCAAAAAGGCAAAAATTCTCCCTGTAAAAATTTGTAAGTAGGCCTCCTGCAAAAATTATAGATGCTATTTCAACTAAACCTAGATAGTTTTGCACAGCTCTAGATCTTCCATTGCTGCTCAGTAATCAAATTTCAAGCTCTGATGCAGTCAGATATACTTTATATACACAGCATGTGCTTCACTCTAAAACAAAGCAATCAGCTTCCATCAGAGAGCCCAACAGAAAACTGTCAGTATGTGTGATTAAGTCTTTTCCATGTTACTTTGCCTTTTAGAAACTGGGTTTGGGAATCCTGCTGTAAAAAAACCACAAAAGGTGAAATGAGTTCTTGATTTGTGAATGTCTAAACTTCATAAGCATTTAATAAAAGAAATATAAAAGGTAAAAAACCTTTGAAAACCATGAACCTCCTTAGTACTGTGTAGCAGGAACATAGACCCTGCCATATGAGCCTCACTGGGGAAATTTAAAGGAGTTCTAGCAATGTAACGTGATTTGGCAAGAGCTGAATTTGAATGTGGTTGTGAGGTCCCCATAAGCAGCATATGCTTTCACTAAGCTGCAGTATTCCTTCCTTCCTTAGCCCAAACTTTGAAATTATTACTTTATATTTCAGAAAATTATACAGTTCTATGCCAAACCAAAGTTGTTAGTTCTTGATAAAACTATCATATTATGAAATTACAGCTCATCCAGAGGAAGAGAGAAAAAGTGAATATTTAATTTTGACCACTTTAGGGGAAAAAATCAAAATGAAACAAAAGTGGAGAGAAGGAGGGGGAGAGAATGAAGGAGGAAGGAGAAGGAGGCAGACGTCTGCTTATGATTATGAAATGAACTTTGAACTTTTTCTATTCCTGCAGCCAGGAATTTCTGATTTTTTTAATGCCTTGCTAGAGTGAAAATTTGAAATTGAACACTGAACATAGAAAACTTTTGCTTATGTGATTATGGAAAATTATATATTAAAATGGAAAACAACCACCTTCCAGACACAACTGGAGATTGAAATGTGTCTAAAAGCAAAGTTGCCAATCTGGAATTTGGAAACAAAGAGCATACTTTAATTTTTTTTGCTTCCCACTCAATGAGTGGGATGACAGTGCTGCCTAGGAAGGTTCTGACATGCCCTCAAATTGTTCTGCATTCTTTTACTTCCTGTATTCTTTGTCATGTGAAAGCTGACAAACTTTCCTTTTCAAATTAGAATTAATTTAGCCATCATAATAATATCACCCTTATGTTTCTTGTGTTATTATTATTAATACCACCCCAGCTGCGTGTCAGGACAGGAAAGCCAATTCTAGCACATAAGCTCCCAGAGTTATCACAAGACCAAGAGAACAAGAACTTCTGTGGCTTGTTTGCAGATGGAAGACAATGCAAGACTAAAGGAGAAAGACTAGAGGTTTGACAGGATGGTCAAGGTTTTCAAGTTACATTTCAGAAATCGGTGTTGCTGTGATTATGTTGCTGCCCAGAACCGGAGCCCTGGTGTAAGGGTATGGCCCTGGTCTGATGTGGGTATTCTCTGCTCTTGTGGCACAAGACAGGATCCTGAAGGCAAGCAGTGTTTCTCCATGAAGCACAGCTTAACTTTGGAGGAAAGACTGCTTCCCAGTCTTCCCTCTGTCCCAGGTGGGATGTGTTTGATGTAACACCTTCAGATCTTCTCCCATGCCTGTCTTAAGCTTTTATTCAGAGTGCATCTGCAAACTGAAGGCAAGCTACCTTTAAGAAAGTGAAAAAAAGCTGGGGCTGGGAAGGGAGGAGAGAGTCTTTTCCAAAAAAAAACCAAAAAACAAAAAACTTATATGGAAATGGACATCCCTTAATAACAAATAATAGAGCAAAACCACCACAAAGAGAAAGAAAAAAAAAGAAAAAGAACCACATAAACAAAAGAGAAAAAAAGTCCAGTTTTCTGGTTTGGTCAAGGAAAAATTGTCTGAAAATCAAATATTTTTAAGCACTGCAATTCCAATAGGTTAAACCTGAATAATGTTGCCACTACATTTTCCAGTGCGCTCCCAGCCCTGACCCTGATTATAGTTTGAAGCTATCAAGGTGAAACCACACCACATGTGAACCTCATGAAATTCAGCAAGGACCAATGCAAGGTCCAGCAGCTGGGTCAGGGCAATCACCAGTATCACAAGATGCTGGGAGATGAATGGATTGGGAACAGCCTTGTGAAGAGGCACTTGGCAGTACTGGTAGGTGATAATTTAGACATCACCTGCCAATATGTACTTTCAGCCCAGGAAACCAACCCTACCCTGGGCTGCATCAAAAGAAGCCAGCAGGCCGGGGGAGGTGATTCTGCCTCTGCAGTCTGCTCTTGTAAGACCACACCTGGACCACTGCATGTAGCTCTGGAGTCCCAAAACATAGATCTATCCAGAGGAGGGCCAAAAACTTATCAGAGGCTGGAACACTTCTGTCATGAAAGGCTGAGAAAGCTTGGGGTGTTCAGCCAGGAGAAGAGGCCTCACTTAGGCCATCAGTTACTTTTAAATGGGGTCTATATAAAAGAGGGAGGGCTCCTTTTTATATAGATAGATATTGATAGAAGAAGGGGGAACAGTTTTAAACTAGAAGAGAGGTTTAAATTAGACTAGGAAGGAATTCTTCATTGTGAGGCTGGTGAGGCACTTGCACAGATTGCCCAGAGAAGCTGTGCATGTCCAGTTCTAGAAATGTTCAAGGCCAGGCTGGATGGGGCTTGGAGAAACCTGGTGTAGAAGAAGGTGTCCCTGCTCAGGGCATTGGGGTCTGGACTAGAAGATCTCTGAAGTTCCCTTACAACCCAAATCATTATATGATTGCATGATCCTAAATAACAGGAAACCGAAAGTGTTAATGTCAGCATCTTAAAACTGATATTTTCAGCTTCTTCAGAGTAAGATGCCCAGCTGGAGCAGAAAATGCTCATAAAAGGCATGAAAGACAGTTCAGTTTGTCTTTTGACTAAGAGGCCATGGCACAAACATGAATAAATGATTTAAGTTAATCTATTTTTATAACTAGGCAGGTAGGAATATTAAGCTACTTATCAGAAACATCCCAAACACTGAGAAATTTCAAGCCCTCCACTAAACCCAACATCACCTATTCCTCATAGCAAGGAAAATGTAAGCACCCCAAGCTTTGAAGAAGTTCCAATTTCAAAGCAAGCAGCTTGCATTCTTTACCATTTATGATGCAAGAAAATAGTCCATGACCTCCAGGCAGATACACTTAAAATCAAAAATAATTTAGGCAGACACCAAAAAACTCATAATAATTTCAAAATAATAATTAATACGATAATTAAATGCAAGAAATCACCAAAAATCTGTAGGAGTGAAAAAAAACAATCTTAACCAACACTTAGGGCACAATTTATGTCTCTTACATATCTGTTGTGTCTGATGCCTCAGTAATTAAATGTTTTGCATTGTACACTGGTGATAAAAACAGCCAAATGATATCTTATTAAAATTTTAGTTTTCAAATACATATCCTCAACACCTGTATTTATGTGTTTCTGAGCGACTCTTACTAAATTGGCCTCTAGATAGAGCAGGTGCATCAAAATAGATAATCTCCACATAAATTCTCTTTCAATAAGCAAATGGAAGGAAGGTAGTGCTAATGTGTTTCTAAACTGTTTGTCTTTTTCTTCAGACTTTGCCATATATTGATTGTTAGTCTGGGATATTATCAAATGGTCAGAATAAATCAAACACAACAAAAGGCCAGATTTTTTTTTTTGTAGTTTCTTTAATCAATATGACTATAGGTTAAAAAAACCAAACCAACCTAAAACCCCAAGAAGGTAAAATTATGGCAGACAAGTCTCTTGAATCTGCTTTATTGTTGAAATTGTTCAGAAGTTCTTCTCTGTAGAAAAAAAAAGTTCCTGGAACATTTTCAAACTCAGTAACAGGGGATGATTATTGGCACAGTTAAAACTAGAATATTTCCAGTGGAGTAACATTATTCATATATAAACAATTTTACATATTGGGTTTTTTTCTCTATTGTTTTCAATGTTCTTAAATAATACTTCTTAATACACCTTTTCTTTTTCTTCTAGCATATTTCTTACTACAAAGTTCACATGGAAAAATGCCAAATACTACATATATTTTCACCATTCATAATCAATCAATAACAGTATAGGAATGGAATGTTAATTAACTGGTCAAGACATCAGAGTCTAGAATTAATGTTATTATGAAAAAAGATTTAGACCTAGTTTTAACACATGATTACTGGATGAGCCTCCCAACTAAATTACTTTCTCCAGCTATAAAATAAATTAATGTTATCTAGTACAATACTATGAAGATGAGTTCAATTACTGGGCAAAATACTTCACAATTTTCGGACCAAAGTTTCTGAAAGAACATTACAAAAAACTGCTTCTGCCAAGGCCAACAAAAAAATCATAGTATCACAAAATAGTTACTTAGACACTTAGCTGTTTACAAAAAAATTATCTGCTATTATAGATGTTTAAAAGAAATTTTCACCTGCATTTCTCAAATACTCTGCTATTAGTTTACTGAATTTTCACATTTATTTCAGGAAGAGCTCTAGCAGCATTCATTCCAAAGTTTAAGAAGCAAAATTAAAAGGGTGTGCCTTTCTTATTAAACTGGAATAATTTAACAATTTTCTCTAGGGTATTTTTATTACTCTTTCTTAATTACTAAGACTACTTGCTAATTTCATCTACTTTTCACGTTTTTGCTTCTGGCAGAGCTTTTATTATATAAAAGAGTAATTTTATTGAGGTTTGGTTTCTATAATTTAACAGAAAGCCAAAACAAAGTAGTTAGAAATCATTTTGAGTGGAATTTTGGCAGTGGAAAAGAGAGATGAGCATAGTGTCTGCCTGGATAATACAGTTTTTCTTATTCTACCAAAAAGTTTTTTCTCATGTTGGCAACAAAGTCCTGTCACACTAATTCTTTATTCTGTTCTGTAATTTCTCAGTATGATGACTGGTTTACCGTGCATAACAAATACAACCCTTTGCTGTATTTTCATGTGTTCTTACAAGATTCACTGTGACCAAATATTCTGGTTTCAGCTAGGAGAGAGTTAATTTCTTCCCAGTAGCTGTTACAGTGCTGTGTTTCGGATTCAGAATGAGCGTGGTGTTGGTAACGCACAGATGTTTTGGTTTTTAGCTAAGTTGTGTTTATCCTCAATGAGGGACATTTCCTTATCCCATGCTCTGGCAAGTGAGAAGGTGAGCACAAGAAACTGGGAGGGAGCATAGCCAGGCCTGGTTACCTAAACAGTCCAAAAAGTCATGTCCAGTATATAACTGGAAGGAGTTAGCCAGAAGGGGTTGATCTGGGTCTGGGAAGGGGAGTCTGGCATCAGTCAGTGGGTGGTGAGAGATTGCATTGTGTATCACTTGTTTCTCCCCTTATTATCAATATTATTATCATTTACCATTATTACCGTACTTTTACTTTATTTTCAGTTATTAAACTGTTCTTATCTCAATCTACAAGTTTTACTTTGATTTTCCTCCCCATTCCACCGGGTTGAAGTAGGCAGAGAAGAGGGTTGAGCGAGAAGCTTTATTTCCAGCTGGGCTTAAACCACAACATGCTTCAGAAATAAATCACTGTGTCATTTAAATAATTTGGCTTTTTGTTGTTCTTCATATGATAAAAGATCAATAAGACATAAGAAAACATATCAAGATATCCCTTACTTGATAAAGAACTATACAGACTTAATTTGATTTGCTAGTAGTACTCACATTCTGTGACATATTTATTTCGTTTTGATTCATACATTTTTGGTGTACTACATTAATAGAGTAATATAATAATTGAAATGAATACACGCTAGATTTTTTTCAACACGTATAAAATGAGAAAAATGTTAAAAATATTGAGGAGTGTTAGGGTTTTTAGGATTCCTTGTTTTCAGTTGTGTCATTTGGCAACTCAACAAAATGAATGATTTAATTTCTATCATCACAGACTTTGTGAGGTCAGAAAGCCTGACTTTGCATTCTGCACCTCTTCTATCTTTAACAGGTACTGTCAGACCATGAACTGATAAACTGATAATGCAAGAAGCAATGAAGAATCCATTTCCCATTTCCACACTCTGTTTCTTGGTTGCAGTAGGACTCGAAGTGCTGGACTAAAAACAGCAATACTTAAGTATTTTGGCATAGTCAAGCAGTATATCAGTGTTGGCATAAATACTGTATTCAATCATGATCCCATTGTTTTACTGTTCCTACCAAAATTGAAGCTTGAATTGTTAATCAAAGAAGGGGAAAGAGATTTCCAAACACAAAGATGTTTAGATTAAGATGCTACCCTTTATATACCATTTTAAAACTCTGCCCACTCTTTAATTGAAAAGAAATAATGCTCACCCAGTTAATATTACTGCTGAACATTTAGCATGTCAATGGATGGGAAAAGGAAACCCAATCTGCAACTAGAAACTATTCACAGGCACCGTGAATGGTTAAGTAAGAGGACTCAGGCAACAGAAGGACACTAAAGGAAGCTGCTGACTGATTTCTCTCTCTCTCTCTCTGTATTGCTCTGCTCCACTCCCCAACTTTTTTTAAAGTTTGGCCCAAGTGGCAGGTATCTAAACTTAGCTGCTCTACCTCATTCCAACAAAACAAATCAAGCATGAATCACAGCCCTTCCTCCCCCTGAGCATTGCCAGTAGATCTGAGGCTTCTGTTCAGATCCAAGACTTTGTCTTTCCCCTTCTACTGCCAAATAAAATACATTTGGTAATATTTAATTAAGGTTCCTATTCAGATTATATGGTCTCAATGCTAAGAACAAGGCTTTAGCTACCCAACTCCCAGTGGCACGGTTAAAGACACAAATATCAAATTGGGAACATAACCCTTCATTTAGATTTAATATGGAGAGTTATTGTGAATTAAATAACTATCAAGTGATTATTAAACCTTACCTAGAGATTAACGAGCATTATTAATTTCATAGCTCTTAACCCTCTGTAATTGTGTCTTTTGTAATCAGTCGGCATTTACTCATTAGTGTTATAGAGAGCTGTCATAGCTTTGAACATTATGCCACTGTTTTATCCTATTATGGATATTTTCATAGCCTTTAGTTATCTGTATTATGAGAAATAGTCACCTTAATTAATTAACATTTTACATGGTTTTGAGAACTAAAATTCAAAATTCCACCTAATGGGCATATTACAGCGTGAAGTCAAACAATAAGAGGCATATTGGGCCTGTATTAGTATTTTACCTCATGTGGGAAAAATGTTTTTTAAGCAGAAGCTCACATTTAGCAGTGTAAAATACTGAAGAAGGCAATATTGAACACAATATTTGGTGTTTCAGACTTTACTGTTGCATACTTGATCCTGAAGGGTACATGTGTAGGGTGCAATAAGTACCAGTGTAAGTGCAGTATAAAATGTGAGGAGTAGAGCAGGAAACAAGGCAATCTGATCCCATAATCATGAAAGTCTGTGGTGGTCACTCACTGCTGCTGTCTGAAAAGAGACGCAGTGCTCAAACAAGGGTCGCTTTAAATCAGAGCATAGGAGAATTCTCTCATGGGGCTTTCTGATTGTAATCATGTTCCTGTCCTTCACACGGTACACGCATACATCTATAAAACAGGGATTCTTCATAGTTCAGCCGCAGTAACAATTGTCCTGGGAAAGAGGTGAAACATCACTTGAATGCAAAAGGGCTACTCCAGATCTGTTCCTCTCATACTACAGAGATGTTATTAATCTGTGGCAAAGACATGGTGATGGTCCAGGCATGCTTCACCACATGGTAGAATTGTTCCTAGCAGATACCCTATAGGTCTGCTGTCATACCCGCCTTTCCCCAGGCACTCACCTTGAACATCTTCATATCTATAGAGATCCAGAGAGAATTTCTTGTGATACTAGATTAACAAGGACTACCAAATCCATTTTTTCAGGGGTTTTTAAACCTTACTTTGCAGTGCGGAATTTGGTTCATCTCCTGAGATTGTCTGGACTAACCTTCCGCATACACAGTACACATCAAAGTCTAGAGCTTCTTGTGTCAGCAGTGCCATGGTCCTTCCAGTTTCTTTTCTGGATGTCCTTGCTGCTTTCAGACTGCAGAAATGTTTAAACCCTCTGACAGCTTTGGGGCTATGTATAGGGATAGCTGAGTGAAGTTTTAATGGCCTGTGATGTACAAAAGGTGACATGGGGTGATATAATGGTCCTCACTGGCCTATTTAATAAGTCTGAAATTTGTTTTCCTGAGGGGCATGCCTTCAGGGATATTTTTTCCTCCCTTTTATTGCTAATTTGGCAGTATTTCTGTGTTCTAGTCAACTATAGGTATGTCAGACTGATGAAAGACTACCCCTGGCTCACCCCTAAATGGGCTGATGCAGCCATGTGGCACCAGTTCAAGCAAGAACATTTCCATCCTGTTTCTGCTATCTGCTATTAAAAATTGTTTTCCTGTGTAGGTAGTAGGAATGTAAGTGTCTGCAAGCAACTTGTACCAGCCCAACCATTTTGTACAAACTAATGAAATTACATCACTGGGCAATGACAGCCCCAGCCCTCACAGCGACCGCATTAAACCCTGAAGCAGTTCAACTCCTCTCTCACAACTGTCTCAGACTATGGGTAGTGACAGTTTGGAAGATTTAGAGGGTGGAAAATGCCTCTGCTTTTACTTGGCACTGAAAAAATGACACCAATTATATTAAAAAAAAAAAAATTGTCTAACAGTAACAACCAAAAGTTCTATTTTCTCATTTGTAAAGACTTTCCACGCAAGTTAGCTGACTGATTAACGGGCATCGTTAAATTACTGTATTTAGAAAACTGTAATATACTCAAGTGTTGGCTTGTTCTCCTCCCAGGAACAAGGATATGAAACACATTTGTAATTCTATAAAGATTCTTCCAAAAAAGAAAGTCGCAAAGAACACATGGCTGCTTCCTCTGTGAAGTAGCTGGTATGTCTCCAGTGGCTTTGAGAGCAGGCTTGATTTATGCCAGCTGAGCGTCTGGCCCATGCTATCCATTTTTCATTACCAAAAGAAGCTTCTTTTGCCTGCCTTCATACATGCAAAGATATTCAGCCTATAACAAAAGTGTGGTAAAAAGCACTAGGACTACTAAATAAGAAAAGAAACACTTCCAGTAGTCATTCCAGGAGCATACCTAAACATCACACGTGCACACGATGACGACGTCAACGCCCTGCAACTGATCATGCAAACCTACTTGTGTCTTCCTGAACAGTTAAGGGAACATGGCTCAGCAGGGAAGGGTCATGGTTAACATTCACCTAGCCTGAATACAGGTAAATTGGCCAAGGACAATGAAAGAAATCTCTTGCACTTGAAAATTTAGTCTCTAATAGACTGAAAACATGATATCTCTCATTGCACAATGTTTTAATTTTCAACAGATTGAAAAAACCCCAGAACTCGTCAATAAGTCAGTGTATCTCAGAGGTCATGGTGAGGTTAACACATAAAATAGACCACCTACGTAGGGAAACTGCCATGTGCCTTTAAAATTTACTTTGTCAAAAAGGACAAAGGAATTGTTGTAATGAGGTTGTTTTCAGTTGTCTTTTGTTTCGTATTTTACACAGGAAAAAGGAAAATATTTCTTCAGTTGAGGGCATCTGAATCATATTTCCAATGGGACAGGCACTTTTAGGACAGTAAGTTCTACGGTATAAATAACCTTCGGTGAATTGAATCATAGTCATTTAGTTCTTACATATGTGGAAACACTCAGCTTCCAAAAGCTGTGCTCAAGTTCTGTTTCAGGGAGGTATTACATCTGTGTTTAAATTAAAGGTATTTTGGCGCATGACAGCTCAAAAATACTGATTGAACAATACAGTCAGCATCTTTGATCTATAAATTGCAAGAGACTCACTCAGTGTGGTGAAAATTTTGTCTAACTGTCAAGCTCTGTTAAAAAGGGAAGATAGGGAACAGGAGAGAACAGCCCTTCAGAGGTGAGGACATGCATTGATCCTCTTCTCAGAAGATATTTTAAATGGACAAAGCAGCATTCTCTTTGGTTTTTTGTTTGTTTGTTTGTTTGTTTCAATTCTGATGCTAAACATGCATTATAGGTTCAATTTATTTCTTCAAGCTTCCAGTAAGGTTATTCCGAGTATCATAGCCAGGAATATGCAAAATATCACATTTACTACAGCTCAGTTCTATACCTTTTTATTTGATAGGTGATGTGGAGTACAAGGTAGAGCAATTTTCTAAAACTGTGTTAGTCTCCGGGTGTCCCGGAGTTGTGTTCCTAGGAAGATGTGATCACCAAGACACCCATTCCACAGCCTCTTCTACACAATTTACACATGTGTAGATCCTCAGAGAGTCCCAGAAAAGGCAGTCTACTGGTTTAGGGTTTGACATTCCTGCTGATGCCGTTATGTTTCTAGATGAGTGGAGACAGTTTAGTTAGGGTCTTTGAGGTGCTGTTGGTTTTATGAGCAGAAAGGGACAAAAGGCTATTATAAAAATCCCAAACCCTTAGATTGTGTCTTTCTAGTTCTGTAGCCTAAAGGAATTTTGCTGGTTAGTTAGGTTTTGAAATATTGCACAGTGGCCTATTACTCAAAAACAATACAAGTTAAATCTGCTTTAAATGAAGAAAACCTGAATATTAAGTACTGATCATAATGAGTATTTTAAAATACATACACAAAGAAAAAAACAGTCTTCAGGTCAAGACTGGCTCTCCATTTGTACTACCAAAAAAAGAGCAGTAAAGCTGACTATTCAGAGTCAAAGGCAAGTTAATCTTTTGGGATATTAGAAGGGATGTGAGCAGCACACAAACAGCAGCTTTCACTATCTGCACGGTTTAAATTTTCAGCACACTTTCAGGACTTTGCAGAAAACTAACAATATGAAAAGAATGAAATGTCTTCTCTGATGCTGTATTTCTTGCATGGCAATACCTTGCATCAAGAACTGTGTCCTCATATATGTTTGCACATTAAGCAGTGGACATGTTTCTTCATATGGCAACTATGGTAATGACAGCAATAAAAAATTCAGCATAAAAAAACATGAAAAAACCCTCCTAAAAACAGGTTCAGATGCCAAATATTTCTGAAGATGGCAGAGCAATTTATAGAGGGAGAATTAAATACAGTGCACTTCCTTTATCAGCAATAAATCACAGGGGAGTTTTAATCACTGGAAGTCATATCTGGATGTTGGGACAGTGCTCAAAATTAGGCTGGTCTTTCCTCCACTTCCAGTGTTCTGCAGAACTGTCAGTGGCTCATGGTCCATCACGTTTCTGTGTTCAATGAAACCAAAGAGAATGAAAGACATAGTAATGACCATCATCTTCTAGCAGAGAATTATATTCATTATTATTTTCCCTGCTTTAATGTGTGCAGAGAATAATCTCTAGTACATGGTCCTCATGCAAATAATAGCAAAATATGAGGGAAACACTGCACTGATCATCTGAGTCCAGTAATAATAGGTGTGCTATGGAAGAGAAAATGTCTTTTTGAAAAACATAAGTTATCCATCCAAGTAAGATGAGTGGCAAAGAAAGTGGAAGGAGGGAATTGCTGTTGTTTAGCAGCTCCTCTTTTTCAAACAGTTTTTCAGCCTTGAAAAAATGCAGTTAATATTGTCCATACCAGCTACAATGTCAGAAAATTTCTGCTGACCCTCATCAGGTGACTTGAACAGCATAAATCCAGCTAGACATCTCTTTTCAATTTTTTTAAGCTAAAACCTGCTGTATTTCTGAATTATTCATTTTATGTCACAGACCATGAGTCATTGTGATCCCAGAAAATTAAAGATTATTGTCACCATTTCAAATAAACTATAGAATTCACATAGCTTAAGTGTACCTCTTTTTAAAGGTACTAAACTTATTTTTATTAAAGCATCACTAAGTTTTTAATTCAGAGCCTTTGTAATAAAATATGCAGAATTTAAAGATTAGTTGGCTAAGTGTGTTGTTTATGATGAGTAAAAGGACATACTTTATAAAATTTAATAGGAGTTTCAATTTTTCCCATCTAAAGTTTTCCTCTCATAACTACTATGATTTGGGTTGAAAAGTGAAAAAAGATACATTTAGGTGTGGTCTGGGGTTATTCAGAGGCCAGGAAAGCAAAAATATCAAGCTCACAGAATAAGAAGCTGAAAAATTCCAGCAATCATAGCAATAACTCCTCTATTGCTGCCCCTGTCATTTTCCTTTATATTTATAATTTAAGCTTAGTATTGGAGAATTTGTCTTATACAAAAATCATGCTCAAGAAAACCATGAGCCCATCTACAGAGCCCTCCAAAAGAAAAATGTTAATAGCATTCCACTGATAGAGTCATCCTCACCTTCAGTTCTTTAAAACCAATAATGTATATTACGGAGCTCATATCAAAGCTCAGTTTGATGATAACAGATTCATTATAAAGATTATGAAGAACAAGCACAGACAGGTGACAAGTGAGAAAACAGTTTCATTGCAAAGCCTGACATGAACAAGAATGATTAAGCATTTTTATAGCCTTTTCATCTTTAGATGTTAATGCTGTTTCCACGCCTGGAGAAACTGACACTCATGATTAGATAAGCTGATAAGTTAAAAGAAGCAGCAGCAAAATTAGGGTGAGAAAAGGAATGAATGAGAAGCAGTCAAGACAAAGTTCAGCTTTATCTCCCAGAATCCTTTACATTTTGGGGACATATGATTGGATTTGGGGAACTCACCTTAGGAAAGATCTGCAGGGAATGGCTGCAAAAGTGCAAATAAGACACCTTTGTAAGAAAGTGACTGGTTTGGCACAGCTCTCCTTCCTTCTCCTTAATTACATCTGCTGCTCTATCCACTTCTTATTTTATCTTTTCTTTCACTTTTCCCCCTTCCCTTCATCGCATTTCCTTTAATTAATCTTCATCACCTCACCAGATATTCCCCCTGCAATCAACACATCCCTGGCATCTGCTGTTGTTGCACTGTTCATGCTGTTTATCGCAGTTGAGCCTATTCTATGCCTAGTTTGTCTCTATTCTATTCAACAAGTAATTCAGCAGTTTTGAGATACTTTTTTTTAAAGCCTCTAGGTCCTAGCATTACAATCATAATTAATTACACTAAATCAAGGAGCCAGCATTTAAGATAAGAAATCTTTACTCTCAGTCTTCTGTTGAAATGATGCTGTTTTGCTGCTGCTGTATAAACAGGTAGCTAGACCATCTACCTCTGTCCATCTGCACTAAAAACCTCTTGGCTATCTATGATTGTGCATTTTGCTTTTTATTCAGAAACATTACCATACATAGTCTGAAGAGGCATTGCTGATGAAATTAGATAATTCCATTACCTTCAGTTGGTTTAACAGCATAAAACTCAAATCCCCTATCTTGACAAAATAATGCAAAGTGACACCATGTGAGAATCTAATCCATATACTTCAAATAGGTATTAACCTCCTATCATCTATCAGTAACCACAATTAGAAATAATGACTTCAAGAAATAAAGTGAACAAAATTTTGTGAAGATAAAGGGGAAAACTCCTAATTTTTTTTGCAGCATATAAAGATATGCCTAGCTGCATGATTTTAAGTGATTAGAAATAACAGTTAAAAGCAGCCAAGATGGGAAAACAGATGTACCTTTTAATTAAAATAAATTAATTAATGTTTCTGTTCCCTTCAGTTTTAACTATAGGCTATGTACTTCCCATGGAACCAGGCCACCCATTGAAACAATCCACCCAGTGTGGCATCTGTTTGTTCAAAATCCCCCAAGAATAAAATGCTTCTATATCTCAACAAGCGTGAAGAGGCATAATTATTTGTACTCACGTAACTTACAAATTTTCTACTCAACCTCAAAAAAATGTTATAGTTTGTTTTGCTTCTGCTTTTCCTCTCTTCACTTTTGATGTTAGATTAAATATGACAACCCTTATCAGTCAGCAAAATGAAACAAACTCATTCAAAAGCCTCAGGGGTAAGGGATTTCTTTAATCACATTCACACAAATTATGAGGATTTCAGATAGATGAGGTAATATAGTTGAATATTAGCAGTTGTAATTTAACAACTCATGAGGCAACAAAAAAACCAAACCCACAAACACATAGGTTATGTCCCCTTTGACAAATAACTGATAAGTGTAAATAATCAAAATATATTTGTACATCAGGTTTTTTGTTCAAGAAGTCCAAGGTGGCTCCTAGCAAGAATGTATTGCTGAGAGTGCATCCATCCTGGTTTATAAATTAACTCAGAGCAAATTTTGATCATGTCAAATTTCTTAAGCTACAGAAAGGGAAGATCTTCTAATGGTGTGTCATCAACACAGGATATGTGCTGAGAGGTAGAAACAAGAACTGTACAGTGGTCAGAGAGTTAAAACTGCCTTCATTTTTGCGGTGGCAAAATATCACCTAGTACCAAGATACCCTGAAATCTAACAAAGAAATCTTGATCAAAGATGCTCCTTTACTCAAAGGAACTTCAATTTTCTATGAATTACAAAACTGTTGCTTGTACAATAGGCATCAAAACAGATAAAGAATATGGAAACTGATCAAGCATGCAACTGTTGAAAAAAATGTAAGAAGTGCTTGTCTTCAGCCAAACTGCAGTACCAAGGGCGTTCAGCCCTTCAACCCTGATCAGAATTAAACAGAAAAGCTTTTCTAAACATTATCATCTAATACTGGCCTTTCCTTACAGGAGAAACTCTGCATTTTTTTTCATCATCTTTGTGTCCATTTGCTGGACAATCTTCCGTATGTCCATGTCTTTCTTGCATTGGAGCCCAGAATTGAGCCCAGCACTCCAGGTGTGGCCTCACCAGTGGTGAGGAGAGGAGAATCACCTCCTTCAACTTGTTGAAAGTACATTACTGCAGCACAAGATCCCATTTGCTGCCTTTGCTGCAAGGGCACATTTTTGGCTCCACCAGGACCACCACATTCTTTTCTGCAAAGGGGCTCTCCAGCTGAGTGTTCCTCAGCATCTAGTGGTGCATGGAATCATTCTTCCCCAAATGCAAGGTCCTGCACTTCTACTTGTTGAACTTAATGAAGTTCCTTCATCTTCATTTTCTTCAATCTATCCTCATTTCTTCAATATTTTTTGCTATTAGTATATTGGTGTGATATCTTGCTACTTCTTCAATTCACAGTAAATAACATGAATTCTTGAAAAACTTCTAATTATTCTTCCATGGTCAGCTATAAAAATCAAGGTACACATTTTCTTTTAAATTAATTTAAAATCTTGCATCACTTTATGGAAGCATAAAGGCTCAAATGTGAATTCAAAATCAACTTTTCCTCAATGGGCACCACAATACCCTCCTCACAATGATATTCCATCCTAATGGTGATTGCATTTTAGTGATGACTGTATGGAACTAGTCTATCTCCTAAAGCAGGTCTAGGATTTGAAAAGCCTCTTTGATTACTTCTGAAATAAAAGGTCATTATAAAAGTGAAGTTGAGATAATGAGGCACTGTGTACAAAGAGTGTCTGTTATTTCCAGCTTTTGTGCTAGAAAATATCAGAAAGCACTGTCAAATCAAAGGTGAATTGGATCTATGGGGTCTAGAGAATACCATGTGGAACAGAAAGTCCTGTGACAAGGACAGAGGAAACCGAGACTGTTTTCTGAAAAGCTTTATAATTGCCCAAGAATTTCATCCATGAAGAAGAAGAAGCAGCAGACAGGTAGATGTGCTCTTTTCAGACAAGACAGACATTTGCTAAGGTCATTTGTTATGATGACCCTACATGACAAGACTGCTGCTCAGAACCTACCTGTGAAAACTGGGAATGTGTAAAACAGATAGTGCTTTTTTTGCTTTTATACTGGATTTGAGTATGAATTGTGTTCTAAAGGGGAAAAAAAATTACAAGCTAGTGTATCTCAGTATAATTTAATTGACAACAATTAATAACACAATTGCCCCCAGAGGTACCGAATGTCTCAGTTAAGAAGAAACAGATGCAATAAACAAGATTGTAACAAAAAGAATAAATTAAAAGAATAAATTAAAAGAATAAATGGAAAGAAGTTTTATTATCCAGTCATAGACTGTAGTATCAGAGATTGTAGCATAACTAGGTGTGAGGCTTATGATGCACTGATGATTGCTACGGAAGAGAAAGAGAATCCATGGCCAACAAGAAATACCCTATACATATTAATATTCTGAGGAACTACTCTGCAAGTCTGAATCCCAAGAGTCAAAGCTTGAATCAGCAGCTCGAGATTAGTGAAATAAATGAAAGCTTAATGAATAATTTTCTAGGCAATTAATTAATAAAACATTAAAAATATTTCAAACTAGTTTTTCCATTTTATACTAAACAAACTATCAGCATGAAATCCCATAGGTGAATATTTCAATTTTATACCTTCCTTGCAAAAGCAATTACTGTAAATTATTTTCTTAAAAACAGAAAATTTTAAGAACAATTAAAAAAAACCAAAAGATATTTCATCAGGTGAGCTTAAACAACTCCATATCTGCAATAAGCTGTTTGATTCTCCCCACTACGACAGTTACTAAAGTTAATTAATATTCATCCAAGAGGTAGAAAACTCTTGGAAGAAGGGACTAGCTTCTCCCTCAAAATCTTCTCCCAGGTTTGCTTATTTTCGCTGTGTCATAAACAGACAATTGGTTGATTTAATCACCTTGGAAACACAGAAATTTTATTGACTCAGAGTAATGCCATGCAAACATGGCTTCCCACAGTGCATTGGTAAGTCTTCCTTGCCTTGCCTAGAGCTTCATAAAGGTAACTCATCCGTGTCCTTCACAAGCATCAATCTCTGCATTGCATTCCCATTTCCGAAGTGGTGTTTCAGAACAGTATTCCACACCTCACCATCTCCCACAGCTCTTCTCCAACTTCCTGCTGTAGGTAGAGAGAAACTTTCTTACAATCTAAGATTTTAGCAGCGGGATTAAATCTCAAATCTAAACTGAAACAGTGGCTTTCCACAGGAACTACTATAAGACCAAACTCTTTATTAAGAGAATAACTTCTATCTCTGACTGTTTCAGGTGCTCCAGTAGTCACTGAAATATATTTAAGAGGTTAAAAAGCATGGTGAAAATATACCCCATAGTTCCTGAAAATAGAAGGAATAGTAACAGTTCACTTATTTTTGTGGCAACTGGTTTCCCTTGTGAGAGACCACAAGTCTGTATTTGACTGCTACCTCCTTCTGTGTCATGCATCTAAAAAACTCTCAGAATCACATCGGGAGGTTTGACAGTAGCAGCTGTGCTATAGTCAGTATAGCAATTACATTTTGAGCACTTCTTTGTTGGGAAGGGTTAAATAGTTACCATGACTCAACTGGTGATGGTCCTGTTGTTCTCTTTTCACAGTTCCTCCAGATGGAATTGCTGTAAAGATCATGGAGAAACACTGGGATGCCTTGGTGTGGAGGCCATATCCTCAAACCCTACCAGATCAACAGCAGAAGCAGCAGTATTGTGCTATCAGAGGTGGAAGTTTGCTGTGGGAACCTTTGCAGTCCTGGGTGTTAATCCAGGTTAGATGTGCACGCCAAAAAGTCAGTTAACTGTGTAGTAAATGTCTACACTCACAATTGATTCCTAAGTTGTTTGGTTTAGGGGTTTTCTTACTGATCCACTAATGACACCTTATTAATGGCAGATTGACAATAAATTGATTAATTGGATAGCACTAAGACCCCTGGAAAGGGGCTGCAGCAGAGCCTTTGAAGTTCCCACACACATTACAATGCAGGCATAGATTGAGCCTGTCATAACATTCTCACCTCTTGAGGAACAGAGAACAGTTGAGGTACACTGAAAAAGCCATTTTTTAACTCGGAAGCAGAGTCACTTCAAAGTGTGAAAGTTGCTGCGGCTGTCTGTAGACCCCCGACATGAACTGTCATTAAATCATTTGTCATTTCCACCTAGTTAGCCTACAGCATATCACAAAAGCCAGCAGCAACGGAAAACACACGTACAAGTCAATGGATGCACCTGGCTTGCTGCAGTTTGATATCCTTAAGGCATTTCAGCAAACCAGGGTGGGGAGACAGGATGGGGAGAATAGTACAGCTGCCAGACCACAAGATGAGGCAGAGCTGATACCAGTGTGTGATAGATCCAAGTGTTTATTTGTACATGTACATCATTCAAGCATTCCAAGAGATGTGCTGTCATCTTTCAAGATGAGAGCATGCCAGCCAGCCTTGTTTAACATCTGTGTTGTAAGGGAAACTTACAAAAAGGGTTTCGTTCTACTCAGAATCCTAATATCTCCAGATTCATTCATCCTCCAAATCAGAACAAAGTTAATCACTTTAAATGCAATGGAAGGTAAAAATTTCAGGCATTTGTCTTCCATTATAAGTAACTCTGTGTCCTGTTCCAGTATAAGAAGGAGCTGGGAAGGATTCTTTTAATATATTTTCTGACAAAAAATTAAGCACAAAACACAGCAATATTATATCTAGAAACCATTTATTGAAATAAAAGGGGGATAGAAAGGGGGGCAGAGGGGGAAAGAAGCAGAAGGCAGGGGCAGCATTACCACAGGGAATTGTGAGCGCTCTGCCAGCGACAGCTCAGCAGAGGAGCGTACAGAGGAGCTGCGCAGCTCCCGTGGTGGCTGGGCGCGATTTTCAAATAGCAGCAGGCTGCGTGTCCCTGCTGGGGAACAGCTGCTGGGGTACAGCCTGCTCCTGGAGCCGTCACAGGGTCAGGACAGTGGCGGGCAGCAGCAGAGATTTTCACGGTGGTGAACAAGCTCACAGGAGCGATGAAGCAAAGCAAAGCGGGCTCAGGCAGGAGGGCAGGATCACAGCGAAGCAGGGAGGGGAAGGAGCCAAGCTGACCCTCCAAGCCACCCAAAGCAAAAAGACCTTGTGGTGTTGCAGGTAGCTGCTTTTCATGTGCCCCCAAACTCCTTCCCCCAACTCGGTCTGGTGGGCCTGCTTCTGGCGGGCATTTTCACAGGTATCCAGGCACCTGCCCCCATCAGCAAACGTGTGTGTGTGTGTGAGTGGGGGCAGGGGAGGGGAGCTGCATGAAAGTATAGGAATTTTCTTTACCCCATTGGGAAAAAAGTTGAGGCATATACGTATTGGTCCCTTTCACCCTGATACAATGGTGGTATAAGGTATAAAAGCCAAGTCTGGTTGAGAATCTAAACAACTTATTTAAACAATTTCTGTCACAAGAAAAAGTTCTGATGTTAAGGAAACAGGGGTTTGGGGTTTTATTTCATTTTCAAGCGTAGAACTTTTGCCAAAAATAAATCTAAGCGACTGATCTTGCATTATAATTTACTAAACACAAACAGAATGCAGGGCTTTGTCTCATGCATGATTCAAGGCATTTCTTTAGAAATTCATCAAATCTGGCTTCACCTGTTTGAATGCTGATTGATTTAACCAACTGAATTAAGTGCAATGAGCTTTAAGTAATACTTTTCTGGCTACAAACTGAGGCTTAACTACATATTTAGCTAACAACCTTCTGTAAAAACACATACACTTGCTTATTTTAAAGGGAAATTGTTCATAATCTAGAAAAAATCCTCTTAAACAAAATAGGTTCATAAATTATAAAATGTAACAAAGAAAAATGAAAATATGATATTTTGACATACACATTTGATCCTAAATAGTCCTTCCTTTCTTCTTTTAAGTTTTCCAATTTTAAGGCAATCTAGCTCCCTGTTTAACATCTATATATCCGTGTTGTCCCTCTTGATATCTGAGAGTAACAGAAGAACTATATGAACTATGTAATAATCTCTCTCTAGAACAGCTTGTTGACAAAATGGAATATGCCAGGGTATTCATAAACCTGTCTAGAAACTGTTCTTTTCCATGCTTTATCAGAACTGTAAGAAAACAGGTATGAAAAAAAGCCTCCAAGGCAGTAGCAAACAGGTAAGCATGAAAGGCAGCTAAAACATCTTCAGCCTTCCCAATTCCACTCTTAAGAAATGAAGAAAAATAATATACCTTTCATGGTTTCCTGAAGGGCTGTTGTGAAATGCAAGCTGACAATGTTCTCCTTTCTAGAAAGAACATGGCAACATGAGCAACAGAAGAGGATTTAAAGTTCATTACTTGTTATTATCTTGAGATATGTCAGAAGAAACATTTTGGAATTTGAAGATTGCAATGTAACATGGCAGAAAAAGGATAAAACCAACGTTTTATTAGCATATAAAGTAGTCAAGAGTGAAAACACTTCCCTAAGACAATATTCAGAATGAACCAATATGTTGACATTTACACAGTAGATACAAACTGGGTTATGAAATCCAAACAGTTATTAAATCAAACAGTAAGTGTCTATTGTAAGTTTTCAGTAGACAGTATTTCAAACATATGCAAAAAGTTACAGACTTTGGTTTGGGACTTTTTCGATTTTCTAAATGTTCATTACAGTAAACTATTAGAAGTTGTCAGGAAGGACTCTTAACCTTTAATCTACCTAAAATTCACACTTACATCACTGTAAGTTGTTACTTTCAGCTTTCATTTAGACCATGGAAAAGAGATTTGTATCCCTAGAAACATTCACAACAGCAGACTAGTTTAAGTTTTTAAGATAAAATTGTAAGAGACAGCATCATCGTGGTCATGTCAGACTTTCATTCATCTAGACGGGCTGAATGGCTCTAACAGATGCCAGCTTGCCAAATTTTGTTTCCTGAATTACATCCTTACCATGTGAAATCCTGCCATTAAAAACATCCCTCCACAAAACCCCCATATTAAGTCAGCCAAGCCAAGGAAAGCAACTGAAAATGAGGAATATATACATCTTGCCTGTCCAGCTTTGAGGCACCGCTGGCAGGTGTGCCAGCTCAAAAGCTATTCCCAGGAGACTGGTGAGTTTTTGGCCTCTTCAACCACTCAGGTTTCCCAGCTCCCACCCATCCCTCTACTCTTGTGGTTTCTTTTTCAATATCCACTCCATATACAGATATTTTATGTGAAATAAGAAAGTGATTTTTCTGTGTTAAAAAAATAAAACCAAAACAGAACCCCAAGTAACAGAGTTGAAGTACATGTTTTAAGTGGATATTCTATTTACTTAATTACTCTTGTTGTTTGGTTTGTGTAAGCAGTTCCCTAGATGGGTTAACACAGTTAAAGACCAAAGAAAATGCATGCTGGTTTCATCATTTTTCTTCTTAATGTCTGTTACGGTATAAGACTGTGGCTGGAAGAAAAAGAGAAAAAACCCACATGGTTGATTTTAGGCACAAGACGTACTTATCCAGCAGTAAAAAGCAAGCTCTCTGAGGCAAAAATTCTTTACCCTATAAAAAATGCATCAATCTAATATTACTGAAGTGCCTCAACAAAGTGAATTTCTTCTAGCTAAAGGATTAGTGAGAATGGCATGTTCTGACAGCACTGAGCTTGGAATAGCTAAAGAAATATTTTTCAAATGTGCTTAATATCTGCAAGACCAACTAAAGAATGAGGCTCTGAACACTTGAAAAGATACTGACCTCCAGTGTCTCAAAGTGGTCAAACTAACCTTTGTTTTCTGCATCTAAGGTGCAAAATAAGAAGAAATCTTGATGTTTTAAGTCAGGGTGAATACCAGAAACAGCAAGAGACAGCAGTCAAACCTAACAGGTTTCAAGGCAAAAATATGACATGACAAAGGTCTACCTATCCTGGGGTCTTATCATACCTAAATATTAAAATGGTGATGCATATGTTTCCCATTATTTAGGTCTGCATTATTGCAAATTTTCATTCTCATATTTTTTGCAGAAGTTTCTTAACAGATAGGTAGTCCTCACATCTATTAAAATCAGAATTCTTTTACCTCTCAGCAGGATGTAGAACAGACTAACATACATCCTGGTCCTGCAAAGCAACTAGTGCATGTAAAAGTTTAATTGGAACACAGAACATTTAGCAGTTCCATTGCTGTGTAAATGTTATTCATTATAAAGTCTTTCCATTGATACAATTAGACTTTCTTTCCTCCTCTCCTCAGATTCACAGGAGTGTTACTAACTCTGAGAATGAATCAGAGAAAAAGAGATATACCTGCTGTTAATTTGTGTACTTATAAGCGCCATTAAATTTGCCTACTTATAGGAGTAATATACCCTACTTCTCCTGCAAATCAAATGACAGAAAAACAAACTTGGAATGAGCCCAAACCTGAAAATCAGATCCAAACCTACATCAAACATCTCTAAAATGTGGAGTTATTTATAGCAAGGGTGGTGGTTTGGGTACATCTCTAACCCAAACCTCAAAGTGAACTTTGGTTTTGATTCAAAGTTAAAACTGTAGGTTCCTTCTGATTCTCTCCAAATGATTTGGCTCATTACTTGTCTGAGGTACAAATTACTCAAGCAGGAATTGTCTGGCAATTTATCCACTGAAGAGTAATTAAATCCTTTCTGCAAAGACATAACATCAGAGCTGATACTATAAAGTTTGCATTCATAGATAAAGCATTTGCAGTTGAAGGTGGCCCACACTGGGAATTCCTTAGGAGGCCCTTAAAACCACAAGCTACTTTTTCCCTTCCAAGGCCCTTCCTTATTATTCAATTTTTTTTTTTTAATCTCAGACTGCAGTTTGAAATTTGATCCTGTTTCATGGGAATGGGGGGTGGCATGGAGTAAGAGGAAAAGGAAGAGGAAATTTTCTGCCAACAGAAAAAACGCAATGGTAACACTCCAGAAATATGCTTTATCATAACCAATAATGTGAAGTTACAAAACATGTAGGTACAATTTGCAGATGACACTGCGTACAGTAAAAGCTTAGCATTCTGCTGCCCTCTTCATTTACTCATTAGGAAAATTGTTTCAGACTGCCTTTCCCGATTCCAAGTACTCACTCTCCCTTGGGTTTGCAGCATTCTTTCCTTTAACTGCCTTACTGTCTCTATAAACCACAGGAAAAACTCCCAAAGGCAAAATAATTCAATGTACTACTTCTCCCTCTCCGTTTCCCATCCCTCTGCCTTGTCACCTTCACATGCCATTTTTACTTTTATCACAGCTCTGGGATCAGAACTGACAGGATATCATTCACCTTCTTGACCCTGTGTGCACACCCCAGACAGGTCCCAATACCTTGAGATAGAAACCGTATTAGAAGCAAGCAAAAGCCTGATTTCTCAGCAATATTGCCAAGCCCCAGAGAAGACCTTAGAGACTGCCTGTGGCACTGTTTCAACACAGGCAATATTCTGCCTGCATATGCATTGTCTGGCAGTGTGGCCTGGTCCTCACTGCAGTCTCTCGACCTTATTGCCATACTGCTAAGAAACATTGAGCCATACAGTGAGAAATTTTGTAGGAAATTAAATCACCTTCATTTGTCTTGCTTTCTCTACCCTCTCCCTTGCCCGCTCCTTGCCCCTTCCTTTTCCATGACAGAAAACTTTAAGATTTCTCTCCCTCACCTCTAATTGGCATGACTTTTACTGTTGAGCAGTAGGTTCACTATGAGCAGTTCTTACATGAAAACCAGAGAGAAACTTTGAAAAAAACCCCTAAGAATTTTACTGAAGAAATGAAAATACAGAAATAGAGAAAGTATTTTGAATGGAAAAGAGAAAATCGGGAGTCTCCGAGATATCTTAATGAAAGGTACGTCACAGAGCTGGGAACATAGTGTGAGAAACCTGTGCTACTTCATAATAAACCCATGTGGAAGGTGTAGGAGGCTATAGCCTCTCAATAGTTAAATTACCATTTTCATGGGCAGTGTTAAATTTCCCCTGAGACAGTGCACACTTATGCTACAGGTGAAATGTGCCAACTACTGTTTGAAATTTAGGACAAAATCTTGGTAATAGGAGACTGTGTTCATTTCCAACAACGTAAAGGCTGGATTTGTACCATAGCCTTGCAAGAAGACCTGCAGCTGGGACCGTCCAAAGTAAAAGCAGTATCTGGCTGAGAGCTAGTGTGCCGTTTTGTGAAAGCTGGTTGTACAGATTGTCGTGATGTGCAACATAGCTCATAAAACTTATGAACCATGCTGGATGGTGTGACCTGACTGCCATTTGTTCAGCTTCACTGAAGAGGTAATTAAAAACAACTGTGTGCTTGGAAAGGTAACCCTTGTAATCCGGCAGGTGGATTGAAGGCCAGACTGAATTTACACTGGATAATGCACATTTCATGAATCTCTTTCTTCAAAAAGAAAATAAAAAGCCCCTCCTGGAACAAAACAACACTAAACAACCCCAAACCAAACAAAAATAAACTGCCTGGGGAGAAAATAAGATCCCAAAATGTGTGATGAAACACTGCTGCAACTTACTGTGTCTGTGGACTTTAGGCCTCTGTTCTCTCCATTGTAGATAGAAGACCATAGGTTGCTTTTCTTTATATCTCAGTTTGCACTGTGTTCCCTTTAGGAGAAAAATTCAGGTCAGCTCTCCCATAAAAAGGGGTGAGGGGGATATTCTAGGGGCTGCAGAGGATGAGCTCATGGCCTGGGAAAGGCTGAGTGAGCAGCCATGCAAGCCAGATATGGCAGAAAGAATGTATTGGTGATCAGAAGAGGCTGCAGTGTCACCAAAACTCCGAAGACTACAAAAAGCAATTCAAAACAAGTATGGAACTTCTAGATTACCGTGGGAACTGGGAAATCTTTGTATAAACAATATTTTCAAAAAGAAGGCAATTCTGTCTCCTTGACATTTTATGTTTCTCTTTCAAATTTGAATGACCCACTGGTTCTTTTAAAAAAGTCTAGATGATGATGATATTATTATTATTATTATTATTAATTTTCTCACACTGGGAGATGATCTCAACATGTTCATATCAAACCTCTCTTCAGTTCAGTTCCTCTACTTTATATCGAGGATTGTGGTCTTACTCACTAAATCCTATTGCAAGAATTTTTACAGAACAGGGACCAGCATTTTCTCTTACGGGATCTGTACCTTATCAGTTAAAATTCTAGAGAAAGCACGGTCAAGAAACGGCAAAGCAATTTAATTATTCTGGGAGAGCTGAAGTCCTTCACAGAACAAAGCATAAATCCTGCAATTATTTTAAGCAGTGAGTGATCAGTTCACCCTACAAAGGACCATACAAACCAAGAAAAGACCTGCAGTCCCATTCACATTTGCAAAAAAAAGAGTTCCAGAAAAAAAAAAAGAATTGTAGGAAAATAACTCTCTGTTCAGAGCTAGTCTTGACTGATGTTTTTGATGTTTGTAATTTCAAGTTCTGCCTGATTTTTCATTTAATTCCTGTAGAGAGAACTAAGAAGACAGCATTAACAAATTGATTTATAGGAAGCTATATGACACTTATGAGTGAGATTCTATCAAACAGAGGATATAAATAGAAGAAAATATGTGGCAGTAGCTGATGTAGGTGAAAGGTTAAAAAATGCAGTGCAGAGGGACCAGGTCTGAAGTAACTACTGGAATAACTAGAGTTAACCAATATGAGACAACCATCTGTCTGAGGCAAAAGCTTATGGAAGGCCAACAGTGTTTTGGCACCGAATACTCTTTAAATAACTGCAACATATTATTGAAAAGAAAGGCTTTAGGAGCCTCACGTTTTAGGAAAAATACTAACCAGATACAGGTTCACATGTTATTGCAAACAGCAAAAATAAACACCACATCCTACACATAAAAAGAAATACAAAATTTTTAATATTTCACAAACATCAGCAAAGTGAACAAAGATAATGAAAATATCACTAGCTAAATATTTTAAAGGAAAAATGGATGCTGTAGAAGAAGTCATTGTTTAAAATATCATTCTATGTGAAAATTCTGCGCATTAGTTTTCAGCTGGACATGAGTATGTAATGAATAGTACAAAAAAGTTTTATTATAAAAGAAGAGAAACGATATGCATTAGAGAACAGAATGTGAGAACAACGAAAACGAAGTACATTGTTAGAGGATGATGTCAGTTACCAAACTTGCAGTCAGACACAAGGGACAGAGCATGCAGAGCACATACAGAGAATGCAGTAGTATGAAAAGAAAAAAAGCCAGAGCAAAAAAATTGTTTTGAATCCAGCACTCCATCATGAGAAAGATCTGTTTATTTCTTTTATGACTGAGGAGAATTGCAAACTGCAATATTCTCACTGTCAGGATAGGTTAAAACTCGGACGCATAGGCATACAATGCCATTTCTTCCATTTTACAGATCCAAAGACCCTGAAAGAAGATAATAAATTGCTTCATATCTGTCTTTTTGTTCAAACAGTTCAAACTATTAACAGGCAGTTAAAAAAAAGAACAAGACAGATTGAAGAGAGTCAGGAAACAATGACCAGACTGCATCTTAACAGCTGCAGTGTTCGTTTCAGAAGAAAACACGTGGACGTCCAGGTGCAAGATACCTCAGGGTTTAATCAGACTCTCTTACGAAAGTCAGCTATAAGGTGCACTGTGAATATATGTAATTGTGTTTCATGCTGTTTGTTGAAGAATTGGGGAGTTAATTTTTGTCTGGAGTATAACATATGATAACATAGACTGTGTCTCCCCATGGCAGAAAACCCAGGCATAGGGGTGTCACTGTCACAGGGAGTTATTCAGTCACTCTTTTGGAGACCAAAGCCCTTGCTTGAGAGGAACCACAAACTGTAATCTCTGAACTGTGAAGGGGAGGCAGAGCACTCTCATTCAGTTTACATAAGTATCTGAGACAAAAGGACTCATGCCTTGGTACAAAACTGATTATCATTTGGCATTGGGAAAAGACTTCTCCCATGGTTAAACTGTTCCGTGATTTTGTGCCTTGCAAGTAATTTATGCTTTCCATGGAGACACTTGGAAATTCTTATAGACAATAGATTGGCCTATGCTGTTCATAAGTTTTTTCCACTTCTGTAATTAGTACACAAATTTCATAAAGATTCTGTAATTGCAAAATAACTTTGTTGTACCTGAGGTTCAAAGAGACTGGACATGAAGAATTGACACTTCAGGTGGCCTGGATTCTTCATCCCAGTTCAAGGGTTGCTTTGTCACGGAGTTTATTGGGCAGGAACTGTGAGTCAATTCTCAATTGTCAACAAGACACTAGGAAAATCAGAAATATTTCAAAAATGTGCAATTAGTTGTCTAACTATGCAGATAAATATCTTAATCCTGTAAAATCTAGATAAAACATAAACTTGGAGCTTTTTGTGTCTCCATTTTCTGCTAACTAAAATATTTTAATTCTTTGTAATTTTGTCCAGCCATCCATAAAATAGTAAAATATCATCTCAGGCTGTTATAATAAAATTACTTGAAAACTAAGCAAAAGATTAATTAAACAGTGGTATATGATTGCTCTCTCATTTGTAGATATTCCTCCTGCATTCCTAGCACAATTACTATATATTGCAGAGGGACCCATTGAAGGACCCGCTGTCATTGTCTGCTTTGTTTCATTTCAAGAATAATCATCCTTGTGTGGGTTATTCATTAGAGCATATAAGCTTGTAATTTTCAATATTTTTCTTCTTTTCTGTCAGTGGTTCCAGAAAGACGCATTCGCTGAAATTCAAATTTGTTGAAAATATTCTTAATATTGATTAGGCTTCTAAACTATGTTAAATATGTATCCTTGAATCTCTTCAAAAAACATAGATTTTCCTCAGAGAGTGGGGATGATAAAGCTTTCTTATAAAAGACAGCAGTTACACTATAACTCTGAGTAAAAAGAGGAACAGAATATAAAGCACAGCAGAATTTTTTATACTAATAAATAAATATATTGTTGCATTAACATAAAAAATACTAGTAATAGTTCTAACAACTTCAATAAAAGCGTTTTCTTTTCCTAGTAAGTATGCTGGCTGGAGTTTAAGGAGATAAAATGCTTATGCAAAAGTATTTGATACAATGGTAATTGAAGGAAAGAACATGAATGGTTTATGTTGGAAGGGAAATGTGAGTGTAATCTGCCTTGCTCGAGCAGATCCAACTGCCCCGATCAAACAGGACCACCTGACACAGCTGATCCAAGACCAGCTCCAAGAATGGAGATGAGCAACTTGAACCAGTGCTTGGTCACCCTCACAGTAAAGTACTTCCTGAAGTTCACAGGAAACTTCCTGCATTTCAGTTTGTCCCAATTGCCTCTAGTCCTGTGACTTTAAAGAGCCTCTTTGCATTCTTCCTTTAAGTATTTATATACATTAATAATTTTCCTGAAAAACCTTCTCTTTCCAGGCTGAACTGCCCCCAGTGCTCTCAGCCTTTACTCAAAAGAGAAATGCTGCAGTTCCTTCATGGTCTTAATGGCTCTTTACTGGACACTATTCAGTATGTTCATGTCTCTCTTGGACTGGGGAGCCCAAAACTCAACCTAGAACTCCGGGTGTGGCCTCATCAGTGCTGAGGAGAGATGAATCATAGAATCATTACAGTTGCGAAAGACCTCCAAGTCCAGACATCAACTTGGCACCACCAAGTTCACCCCTAAACCATATCCCCAGGTGCCACATCCACACACATTTTGAACACTTCCAGGCAGGGTGATTCTACCACTTCCCTGGGTGGTCTGTTCTAATTCCCCATCATCCTTCTGGTGAAAAAAAAAATATTTCCATTCTAAATCTCTCTGGCACAATTTGAGGCCATTTACTCTTGTCCTGTCACTGGTTGCTTGGGAGCAGTAACAGGAACCCTGACTCACCACAACCACCTTTCAAGTAGCTGTAGAGAGACATAGGAACTCCCCTGAGCCTCCTTTTCCCCAGTCTATACTATACTAGCTCCCTTGGCTGTTTCCTTGCAAGCCTTGTGCTTCAGACCTTTCACCAGCTTTTTTGCCCTTACCTGGACACGCTCCAGGACCTCAAAATTTTCTTGCAGTGAAGGGCCCAAAATTGAACACAGGATTTAAGGTGAGGCTTCAGCAGTGCCAAGGACAGGGAGAGGGATGTACAGTGAAGGATCACCTCCCTTGAGATGCTGGCAGTATTTTATTTAATGCAGCACAGGATCCCATCTGCTCCATCTGCTGTCTTTGCTGCAAGGACACGTTGTTGGCTCATGTTCAGTTTGGATCCATCAGGATCCTTTTTGCCTAGCTGCTCTCCAACTGAGTGGCCCCAAGCTCACAGTGGAGCATCAGCTTGTTCATCCCCAAGGGATGAAGTACCTTGTACTTCTCCTTGCTCAGCCTCACCAAGTTCTTGTTGGTCCCTTTCTCTGGGCTGTTAAAATCCCTCTGGCTGGCAACAGGATCATCTGGTGTATCAGCCACTCCTTCCAGTTTTGTGTCAGCAGCAAATCTACTGAGAGTAAATTCTACCTCATCAGCCAGATTACTAACGAAGATGTTTAACAGAACTTGACCCAGTATTGACTCAATATTTTACCATCATTATTGACCCAGACTAGACTTGGTTTCATTCTCTGGGACTGGACATTCAGTCAGCTTTCAACCCACGTTGCTGACTATTCATCCAGCCCAACATTAATAGCTTGTCTACAGGGATCTTATGGGCGACAGTGTCAAAGGCCTTACTAAAGGCACATAGGCATTATCCTCTGCTCTCATGTCATCTGCTAAGCCAGTCATTTATTGCAGAAGTTTATAAAGTTGGTCAGTCATCACTTCTCTGTGGGTTTTTTCAGGGTCATCCTCACACGGAGGGACCAAAATGTTGGATTTTGCCTGTGGGGCTGCTGCATTAAGTAGTCGAGGGACTGAATTATCTTCTTTTTCTGTTTTACTATACAGATAAGAGCATCAGCGTCATCAGGCTGTAAAAATTCGTTAACAATGGAGCATCCATTACAGAAAAAAATCACTAGATGTCTTTCTACTATGACAGGTGTAACTTTCTGGACTAACATAAAACTGACATATATTGGTTTGACTTATAATTTTAAACTTACTCCACTGCAATGCAGTAATTCTTAGCCAATGTCTTAACTTACAGGTTTTCACATATTTTTTACTAACTTTTAACTTATTCTACAAAATCACACCTCTATTTCTATTTTTGAAACTCTTTACTATCTTACTCAATATGATTTCTTACTTATTTAAAACACCTTTTACTTTTAACTTACAAAGCTACAAATCTATAATTCTTTACTTATTGTCTGTATATACTTCTTGTTTCACCAATCCAAGCTCTACCCAGAGCCTCAGGTTAAACTCACAAGATTCTGTGGAGGTTTCTACTTTTCCATTCCCAACACTTCCCTATGGTGAAGCCATGCTTCTGATTATTGTCTCATCCTTTTTTCATCCTTTATTTGCTTGGAAAGGTTTTCCAGGACTATGTGTTCTACCACCTCCATAGGGATCAAGGATCAAGGTGAGGCTGACTGATTTATTGGGAAAAAAAGTAGATCCACAGTGCTCAGATTATGCATACAGATTGTTTCGTTTGTTTCAAATGGTTTACCTGTATTATGGCTCAAGCAATTTTTGGCCAAAAAACTCCATAGGCATCACAAACACAGAGTAAAGTCACTAACAAATGAGCAGGGAAAAAAAGCACTTTGGGTCATTCCACTTTTTGCTGCATCAGAGTTCACTATAGGAGGATTCATAAATGATAAAACTCAAGAGGATTCATTACATTCACTGCACCACACCATAGCTTTTCAAAACTCTACCTTACAAAAAATTATCCTGTCAACTCCCACTCTGTACTTCCAGTTCAAGAATGTTATATTTGAAAGGAAAGGGAAAACAATAAGCCCGACATCTGCAGTGCTTCAAGTCCACTCTAACTAAACTAGTACTTTAAACACTGCATCACACCTTTTGGTATTTGCCCATTCCTGGTCTTTCCCTCAATGTAGAAATGCTAATTCTTTCATTGAGGTAGTGTCATGTACAGAGGGAGCTGGGAAGGAGTCAGATAATTGACTAAGGTCCTGCTGAAAATGTAGACCTTTTCTCCTTCCTTTTCCCCTTCAACAGGTTTCTTTTTTTTCCTCTTCTCAGAGCCATTATTAATTTCTCATTAACTGTTGTAAATTGTGGGGATTGGACAACCTCAAAATTAATACATGGAAATTCAAAGTGGGAAAAGTGCTCTGGAAGGAATTCCTTTTAAAATTTTTTGTTGTTCCATAATGGGATAACTATGTAAGTGAAATCACAATCAAAACCTTGTGTTTTATTAAAAATAAATCTTTCTTAAGACATCCATTGCTCATTTCCATATTAAATACAAACTTTCAAAATGTAAGGGAATTACAATTGCAAATTCAATTGCACTATCTGGAGCTACCATTAACAGGACATATCTTTGATATCTATCTTGCAGTTTTATAGCTCTTTTATACCTCTTTCCTGAATATTCAGGTCCCTTACCCAGATCCCAGTATGAAAAGACTAGGTAAAGGGTACATACCCTTAACAAAGTACCTTCTTTAGTCTAAGAGGTTTGCTTGCTCCACACATAGCCACCAGATTTGTTTTCCCTGTCCAACCTCCTCTGATCGTTCCACTGGACTTTCTTGCAGGCCTGAGCTTCTTTCCACTCTAGAATTTTGAAAAGGCACCTTATGGTGCCTTTTGGCAGACATCAAAGCCCACCTGGAAAGACAAAGAGAAGCTCCCAGATATCACACAGTAGCACTTATGCCACTTCCTTGTCTGCAGGACGGAAAAAAACACCTGGTCTTCATTACCATCACTGCTCTGGTTAAGGAATTTCAGGTGTGAAAGTGTATAGCTAAAATCTGACAAAACACCTCTCATAGCAACATTAGATCTGTCTAGTGAGGAACACTACTGCCTCAAGTATCTTTTATTCTGCCTTGAAAGCCTGAGCAAGCAGTGTCCTATAATTGTAAAATCAGAGTTATCATTTACTGGGAAGAATTCTTTAACAAATAATACCTAATTTCTCTAAAATTACTTTAATTGATGGGAAAAGCATGGCTAAGCTCTGTTCTCTATCACCTTCCCTTTTATCTTTATGCAAATATGATTCCACTCTCTCAAGCTGGCCCAACCAGTCATAATAAACAGCTGCAGGTAATTCTCTGCTTGGTAAATATGGAACTGGACATGTTCCATAGATTATGCTTTCTGGATTGCTGCATCGAAAATTATTTAGTTCATTCTCTGTCATCACTAATTTTCCCCTCCCACTCAAGGCTGCAGTGTTTGGATATGAAATATTGGTTTTGTCTCTACAGAACAGAAACAGCAGAGGAGATAGGTTGTGTTTGAATTTCTCCAAATATGGTGAGCATTTGGTGCAAGACCTTGAGTTTTATCTCAATTTAACACCTCAGTAGGAAAAAACTACTTAAAGATCTCGCCTAACTAACTTCTTGCTGGGTTAAGATGCAGGTTTATAAACATATACAAATTCCCCATTTTTTAATTATTCATATTATGAACTTCTAAAAGGTGTCCATTTAATTATGCTGAGAAAATAAACTGTTCAGAAGCAGAGCTTAATATGGAAAAGGGAAATGCCAACTATTTTACTACATAGCTACACTCAAAAAAATAATTCATGAGAAACAAACTTTTTCAGACAAAATTCATTTCTGTGTCACAAGTTGTCTTAGGACATGATAGATTTCTTTCTGAAATAAGNAATGAAGAGAAACCGAGTGTATCCAATAAGTTTTTTTTCTCTTTCTTGCTCTCTTTCTATTCTGTCTGTTTTTTTCCCTAAAGACAGTTATGGGAAATACAGCTTGTGCTAAAACTGGATCTCAATGAGTAGATCTTCAGACATTACNTCTTCAGACATTACTGAGATAATGCATACTGATACATCCAGGCATTTCCTTACCCATCTAGTATATCAGTTTTGGATCAGTCTTTTCATCAGGAGTTTATCTCAGAAAATTCTATCAGAAGCTTAGAGGAATACAGTCACAAAGCAGTTAAACCATGGAAAAGCAACCAGGACTAAAATTAATATTATTGTTCAAAATTTATTTTAAAATTTTAAAGTTTAATTTAAAGTTTAAAAGAAAACTTCTTAGATGGCCCTTTGGAAAATATACTGGACTCCCCCTAAGCAGTTTTATTTATAGCATTTCCTTCTTCCAGCATGAGAGGCAATCGGTGGGCCATAAATCAGTTTTGAATTTCTTTAATGAAAACATTCCTTTCTCATTTAATACTTCCCATGCAGAATCAAATTCTCTTCTGTGTAACAAGAATGTGTGACTGCTGAACTCAAACACACAGACTCCTAAACTACTATAATCGCAATCTACCTGCTCCCTAAAAGTTTTCAGCAGTTTATTACCAATTCAAACATATTTTTAAAATGTAACCTCATTGTACAATGACTGTCCAGCTTTAAATTATATTTTGTATATCTCAGTATAGTTGTATGACAAACTTTATATGTGCATGTCATTAAAAAAAGATTTCCCTCATCATATTTAACTAAATTTTCAGCTTTCTACTGAAAAAATAAACATGTCTTCATTATGCAGCAACAGAGCTACAAAGCTTGTAGTGCGCTGATCTGCAGCATTTTGATAGTCTTTATTTCCAGAGTCGGCATGAGTCCTGTTTCTTTGAGCAGCTGGTAGAAGAGAGGCAGTGAAAAGGGATCCAGTTGCATATACAAAACATCTTTCATCAAAAGGCCTTTGTCAACCAGTTAGAGTTTGTCGGATGAAGTTCAGGCTTGGTGACCCCTTTTCTACTACATATTGAACCTTTCAGCTGAGAAACCTCTCATTCAAGGTTGTTATTAGAGACAGTATGGTGGATAGAGGAAAGGCTCGGTGGGACAGGAGTGCTGTAAAGGGTTCATTACATCATTATTTTTCTGGGCACAGCTATCATATACCAATTTTTGCTCCTTTCATGGAAAATTTCACTCTGGATTGCTTGCATCCCAAGATCCACTAACAGGCAAGCCATTAGCACATTTTCCCACTGACCTGCAGTTGTGGATGGACCAGCTGCTGCTCAACTCCACTTGCTTCCTCCTCACAAATTCTCTGTTCTAGAGCCAGATCCTAAGAACTCTTTCCTACTAGTCCAGCCTACCAAACCAAAAGCCCAAAACACTGTATGCTCTGACTTATTCCCTGGCAGCACATTTCAGCCCCTCGACACATATCTCACCCCCTGAAGAAAGCCCTAGAAGAACGACCGAGAACTGTATAGCAATCTTTAACAAGTTTGTGTTGAAACAATAAAGCAATTCCCTTTTTACTAATGTATATGGCTTTGTCTCCCCAGTAAACTTATACTTCTGCAACATCCTTTCTGATCACTCCAGCTCCTTCTGACTCTGATATTCATGGTCATTTAAATTTATATTCCTTTAGTGAAAAGGTAATGAAATAATATTAGTTTTCCCCTCATACCGTGATTATTTTAAATTGCCGAAAGTAATACACGTTTTAAAGCACCAGGTATCTTTTTCACCCAGAAATGAAACAAGAGAACAAATATCTGTTAAGTACAAATGCATGTAAAATCTGAGTGGAAGAGAGCCCAAGTTTAGTGCCTGTTTCAGGGGAATGGCTGGTAGCTCAGATGTCTGCTTTAAGAGGCTGTAGCTGTCCTTGAAGACTAGCACAGTCCAGACCAGTGTTTCTGCCCACTCTTTCCCATCCATTCAGCTAGACATGAAGACAATTACATGCCTCCAGGGTACTGGGGATTCAAAAGGAGTTTGAGGTACAAATAGGCTAAAGGGTGACAGCTGAGGTTATGACAGAGTGGTCATGTAAGTTGAAAACGGTCTCAAATTCACTGAAAACTAGGCATCATTAATTTTTTTCACTTGCATACCTTAATTATTGTTCTTTATAATTCACACTCCATTTTAATCAGCATTCTTTAATGATCATAATTTAATCATGACTGATCTTCTAAATCTCAAAAAATGCCACAATATTGCAGTTTACAGTAAACTTGGACAAAAACACATTTAAGTCATATCAGAACAGTTAATTTCAGCTACAGTAAAACAAACATTATTTCTAAGTGAATTGACTATTAGGTGTGTATTTCATGTCATTAAAATGGAAAAAAAAAAGTAGCAAAAACAGGCCAGTAAGAAGGTAATAAAATATTTGGGGATTTTTTTGGGGGGGAAGAAAAAAATCCCCAAAATATTTATGTCTGAATAAATAATGGACACTGAAATACACTTCTATGCAGGATTTTCAAATAATAAAATTATCTTTCTTATTAAGTAAGTGTGAAGTTGTTGGAGGTTTTATTGATTTACATAGTGTGGAGGTGAATGCATTGCTTAAACAGACCTTAACATTTTGAGTCTGAAAAGTTATCCTAAAACAGAGTGCCTTGTGACCTATTCTGAACACCAATTGGTCAAATATTGCAGTATGACAGGGAACAGGCACTCATGAACTCATAATATAGTTTCTTTCCCCCAGGCTCTGCCATTAAAACAACTAGAGTTGTTTGCCAGTCTGGAGCACTGGCAAACTAAACTATCATTTAGTTTTACACAGCATTCTATTCCCATTTATTGGGAAATTATACCAGTTCTTGATTAAAGATTCTCTCTTAGGAATGATGAGATAACTCATCATTCCTAAGATAGCTATTGGTTTGAAAGATCATAATAACTTTGGAGAACCCTTGAAGTGCTCTCAGTCCCCTTAACCATTCATTTGAAGTTCAGGAGCTTCTGCCTTCCTAGCAAGCAAGAGAAATTTAATCATCTTCATTCAGTTCCTTTTTGCTGCCTATTGAGCAGCATTGTTCCCCAGCCTTTTATTTGAATGCACCATATTGGTACAGTATATTTTCATGTATCCCAGCAACTGCAACAACCCAGTTTTGCTGATACAGGAATTAATTTGCTCCAAAACAGGCATGGGAATAAATTTCAGTGTTTGTCAAAGGTACAGCTAACCAATGTTAAAAGAAGACTCAGGCTATATGCAGAGCTCTCTCCCAGCCAGGTACCTTGTCCACCCTTTCTCGTACTTTCTCCACACAGTGGTAACTCATCTTTGTCAACACTAAGATACAGAATGACACCTAGGGCAATAAAACTCTAGTGCCATTTAAACTCTCAAAAATATCAAGCAGTAAATTGCTGTGCTACTGTCATCTTAGTACCTCGTCTTCAAGTCACGGGGTTTTGATACAGAAGATAGCAGGGACAATGCTTCCCTTCAAAGAAAATGCCTGTTTCCTATGGTCCCTGTCACAATAAGGTAGACTTGGATGACAGTAAAAAAATCAATCTCGATTTTGTTGTGATAGAATTATAATGTCATAACAATCCTATTGAAATGCAAGCATTTATACAGAAGACTTCAAGCTGTTCACTAGATCTTGCTCTTATGCAGATACATATGCAGAAGACCATATACATAAATCTGTATATTCAAGCATATACATTTTTATTTTGTATGTAGTTACATATATATATATGTATTTAAAAATCCTATCACGCATACAAAGACACCAATGCATAGATGTGGAGCTCTGAAGCTTTGAGTTATGATACTAGTGCTTTATAGCAAAAAGAAGGGAAGACAACATCCACCCTCCCCCCATCTTACACTTTCTGACACATTCACTTCACTCCTTCATGGTTCAAATACTGACTTAACAGCCAACATTGAGATTAGCTGAGCTTGGGCTGATGTTTTGGCAAGTGATTTCATACTACAGCTGAGTCAGGAAGGTTTTTCAGGTGGTTTTTCCACAAAATAAAACTATCCAGAGATGCTCAGCCAGGGCAATATTTTCTCTAACACTGCAAGAATTCATTTCAGGTAATCTCCTGTCTCTTCCACAGACCCCATATGTGGCAGTTCAAAGTTCTTGGTGTCCTGACAAGTTTCTCTTCAACTAAGGAACTCTGGATAGAAATATCTCTAGAATTTGTCAGCCACAGAGGAAGTCAAGTCAAGTGTCCTGCCTTTTGCACAGCTTCTGGCTTACTTTCTGGGGTTTGAAGCAAGGAAGCAGGATCTGCAGACTGTGGGAGACAGTTTTATATTTTACTCAATGGTTTTATACTTTGTTTGAATTCCTTAGAGATAAGTTGTCAAAACTGTACCAGAAATCCCTTCCCTGGGTCGGTTTCCCCTGACAACCCTGTCCCTTTTCCCCAGGTGTCAGTTACCCCTCGCCTCCACCCACTCCTCTGCCTCCCGGGTGGAGGCTCCCTGTCCCTCTCCCCCTTTCTCTCCGCCTGCGGGACGGAAAGACCCTGCCAGTCACCCAAGACCATGCCCCAGCCTCCAGAAACTTCTTTCTCCTTCGGTACCTGATTAGTCCCTAAAGTTATGTCCCTCCCATACTCCGTGCCCTTAGGTTTTTCCCTTGTCCGTCCGACCTGAGTCCACCCTTGGGATCCCTTTCCATTGGTTCTCGTGCTCCCCACCCCCACTCCTTAAAACCCCATGCACAGCTAGCCTCGGGCTACTTCCTGTCTTTTCCCCGCTCCCCCTCCGGGATAATAAAGAGCTGCGTGGGAAGGAACCATCTTGCTCCATTCACTTGCCTGCGGCTTTAACTTACTACTGGCTTGGGTGTAAGCCTGCAGTACCCCCGGCCGCTCGTGTCTCGGCAGCCACCCGGACGCTGATCTGGAGGACGTCTGCCCTTGGGAAACGAGGGACACAGGCACCCTCCAGCTGCCTGCAGGTTGGTGCCCAACGTGGGGCCCTCTCTGAGTGACAGGGTCACATCACGAGATCCTCTCCAGTGCCCAGAGGG